>LKNJ01003270.1:0-47210 GCA_002120245.1 Maccullochella peelii | reverse complement strand
CCACATTCCACTACACAAGTTGCATACTGACAAACTGCTTTAGCTTAACTTACAGCTATATAGTTAGCCTGAAACTGACATTTGGATATTTGGCTTAGGCTACCAGTGACACACGTAGCTGCATACTGAGTGTCAGGATCCCACAGTGTTCCCATTCTTCCTGCTGATGCCTCACGTCTGGATCCACTTTTGTCTTCTTAAAGACTCAGTTTTTGGGTTCAGCAGCTTATAAAAACTTAGTTCTGGGTTCTTTACCCTGTTGGGTAAAGCAGCAGCTTTTAGGCATGTTTCTGTTGTTTGCTAGCAGACCGAAGTGACGAGGAGGCACCTTCACGCAATACAAAGTCAATGGAGAGCAAATTGTTTTCCCCTCCAGTGTGGGCGGGACTTGCACTCTGTCTCTACAGTTGGATTGAACATTTACAAAGAAACGCACAGAAATGTTTGACTCGTCATGAACTTGAGCATTTTCTATCTTTTATATCTCCTGCAGGGGTATTGAATTCACTTGTAAATTATATACACACAATCAGCTAATGAGCGCTGAGCATGTAAACTGGATTTAAGCACAACAATAAGAGTCAGAAAAGAGGAGGCCCAGATTTACGAGTTGGCACACACATACACACACACACACACACACACACACACACTCACACACACACACGCATACGTCAACATGCACACTCACAAAACACACCAGCACATTTCCCAAATGGAATTACGAAGTGTCTACATGTTGGGGCTGTTTTCCTGTCCTTGAACAGCTGTCTTCTCCCTGCTTGTGTGTACACACACACACACACACACACACACACACACACACACACACACACACACACACACACACACACTTCCATTCCCTCTCCTTGTTGTTCCCCTAAATGAGTTTTCTGACATGCATCAAGTGTTTATGCCCACTACCCCTCTTTTCTCGTCTTCCCCTCCTCCTCCTCCTCCTCCTCCCTTTTCCCCTCCCCTCGCCGCTCGCCCGGCCGGTTAGCTATAACACCCGCCAACATCGGTAAACAAGGAAATCTCTCAGCCGGAGCCCGGCGTGTAACCGCATTACCGCGCCCGATAACCTCTTCAAATAATGTGCGATAAGGGGAATTTGATTTGATTCACGGAAAGGGAAAGGGGGCCACTTCTGCTCCCCCTCAATCTCTTCCTTTTCCTTTCCCTTAATATTTCTTTCTCTCTCTTTCGCTCCCTTTCCTCTCTCCCTTCACCACGCCATCGTCTCCTCTTCTTCTTTTCAATTAGCCCGAGGGTCCAGGCCTCCTCATCCCCCCCTTACTCTCCCCCTTCTCCAGAATGACACCGCCTCGCATCCACAATCAAATAAATCCCGCCGAGGTGTCAGCCTTCATTTCGACTCTCCCCCTCTCTTCTCCCCGACCAATGCAAGGTGAGGTGAGAGGCCCCCGTAAAGCCATCATCTCCATAATGGCAAATATGAGCCCTAAAGCCCAAAACCAGGGGCCGCATTAACACAAATCGGACCGGCAAGGTGTGTGTGTGCGTCTCTCAGTGAGGGAATATGTTTTTTTCTTAAGTGAGCTTTGATTTAAGCAGGCTAGACACTAGGCTGATCACTAGCTCTGTGTGTGTGTGTGTGTGTGTGTGTGTGTGTGTGTGTGTGTGTGTGTGCAAAATGAATGAGGCTGCGCGGCTCAATCAGAGGACATTTGATGAAATGGAACGGGGGTCAACTTCAGTTTGCCACTCGGGCTGCGTTGCGCTGTTCCGTGCATGTGTGTGTTTCCTGTGTCTATCTGACTGTGCGCGTGTGTGTGTGTGTTTGCGCGGCCTCAGTCCCTGACAATGATGCATGGCGCTTTTAAATAGCACTCCTCCACGCCCTGCTCAAAACTCATCACCAGGCTCTTTCACTATCCCTCCCTGCCTTCCCTCGCTCCCTGGGGTTGTCACTTTTAGAAAAGCAAATGAAATGTCGGCGGCGGTGGAGAGGAGGGATGAAGAGATGGCCGGTTAAAGGGATAGATAGGGGAAAGGTGTGTGTGTGTATGTGTGTGTGTAGATGTGTTTGCTATCTGTTTAAGTCAAGGGACTCCAACTATTTCTGTGTGTAAACGTATGCATGTTGCACCGTGAGAAAGAGTGAAATGTAAATCGGAAGATGCATTTATTTTACATGGACAGGACATTTTGACAACCTGGGAACACTGTGACTGTTATCCTTGCATTCTGTCACAGGGAAAAGGTTTGGGGGCCATGGACGGCATTTTCAAGGCCACATTGCTCTTAAATAGAAACTATTTAAATGATTTTTGGAGGGTTTGGGAAACCAAAAGCAAAAGAACAAGATATATCATAAATCATCAGCTGCCTAGTTTTGAACATACGCTGATAAATGATCATCTGATGATTCCTGTGTGTGTGTGTGTGTGTGTGTGTGTGTGCGCGCGCGTCTGTGTACGTCTGTGTACAAGTGTGTGTCAGCATGTGTAATGGGGGTTTTTACTCCAGGGACCCTGCTCCGCACGAGTGTGTGTGTCCGTCTGAAAGACAGTGGTGTGATGCTGGTGAGGTTATCTCCAACTACTGACAGCTGTTTACTCAATCAATCACCTTGTCAGTGTGTGTGTGTGTGTGTGTGTGTGTGTGTGCGTGTGAGTGAGAGAGAGAGAGAGAGAGAGAGAGAGAGAGAGAGAGAGAGAGAGAGAGAGAAAGAGAGAGACAGTGGCGAGGGAGACAGAAGTAAATTAATGGAGCATTAACCAAGCACTGACCCACAGAGTGGAGGCCCAACTAGCTGCTATAGGCTAAATCTCAATTCAAGACCCCTATCATGCACAACACACACACTTCAAGCCAGTGTTCTGCAGGAAAAAGACCAAATTTATTCAATATAGATAAAAGCAAGTGTAAGTTTCTGCCTATAGAGTGTAACCTGCTATATGAGTTTATGTATCAGAAAGAGAATTCAAACATGAGCATTTATGTATCATCTTATGAATGAAGAAATATATATATATATATATATATATTTATTGTAGGTATTGTACCCTGTGATTAAGGAAAAAAATGAAAGGTGGATAAACAATATGCTCCAGTTGAAAAAAATCTAAATTATGAGCATTTCTTGCAGGACTACCCAATTCTTTCTAATGCTATTAAAAAATTATGAATATAGTTAACTAACCATAATCCACACTTTAAAATACTGTAGATCATAATTAATTATAAATAATTAATCAACATGATTAATCATTCATATTTAATGGTTCTGGAAACCTGTACATTGTGCATTTTAAACATTAAAGGAAGGCAAATTGAAATATTCATTGCTCTTGGAGAAGACTTTGAACTTGTGCATTTACTCTAATTGTTGTACATTTAATGTGTTGTTACAGCACTGTTCATTCCTTCCTATATCTTGTTTTCTTTTGTTGGTGTACAATTATTACTATTAAAAAAGAGACGCAATGAAAGAAAGAGACGCTTTTACTTTCGCTGACCTACGCCCCCCCTCTCCCTTCTCGTCTCTCTGCTGACTGCCCCTGTTCCATCTCTTTTTCCTCAGCTGTGCAGAGGAGGAAGAGGAGGGATACCTAACGGAGAGGTGTGGGCGTGAGGCCTGTCGGCACTCATTTCCATCCCAAAGGGCCTCATCATCACGGCAGGAACATGCCGTGTCAGTGGGCAGAGAGGAACATCAGCAAGTTTGAAATAAACGCCCTGACTCAGCCCTAATCACCTACACACACACACAAACTAGTTTCATTTATTCACTTGTATGTCAGATAGATAGCCATTGCCGCCCATTCTTCAGTTCTTTAGCATTGTGTTTGAATTGAACTAAAATTTGCTTAAAATTTCTATTGAAGGGGTTAACATGATGTCAAAACCAGACCATTTCTGCCCTTTTTAAGAGTTCATTTTGTCGATCTTCCTATCTGACAAACAACATAGCTGCATGTCAGTGCAACATCTCTACAAGTACACACTTTGAACTGATAGTAACAGAGACAAACAGCTACAGAAATAAGGCTACCCTACACATTACTCCTCTGTTAGCTATCTCTCTTTATCTCCCTCATTTAATCCCCTTTTTTCTTTCATTCTGTCTTCTTTCATCTTTCCTCCCCTTTTCCCCTGTCCTCTGATTCCACTCTCTTCTGCCCTCTCTCTACCTCTCGCTCCCTCTCATTATCTCTCTCCCCCCGCTGCTTTCATATGGTCTAGCAGCTGAATTAATTACCAAAGCCAATTAACGCTACATTGGCTGATGTTTTAACTAATTAGCTTTAATGAGGGTGCCATGGCTGCCTGCACTGTGTTAATTGAATCCTAACAGCGGAGGAGGCAGCCTGTGGAGGCGAAATGAGGGGGATGGATGGATGGATGGATAGACGGATGGATAGATGGAGGCATGTGCACACTTACATACACGCACAAGCTGTTATTGATAATATTTAGAGCGCATCGCAGGAACACCCACCCTGTTGTTGCTACTGGTTTATCATTAACATTATTGGCCTGTCACAAGACACCTTATGTATTAAACACGCTCACACACATACACTCATGGGAACATTTTAAAGAAAAAAAAAAGAACTATGATACAATAAAAAAGCGATGTGATTGTGTTATGTCACTGTGTACATCCCCTTCATTTGCTGGGTAAAAGTTTGTCTTAGCTAACTGGGTTTTCTTAATAGAACTCATATCCTCACCATGTATCTCCTGGTTATACCTAGCTGTATTTGTTATTGCAAAACGTGCCCGGCAAAGAGGAGCAGCAGATTAAAATCTTAGATCAATGTCATGCTGTCCTCTCAGCGCCGGATTACTTGCTGCTTCATTTTCACCTGCCTTGTGATGGCAGGATCATCAGAGATGAGATGTGATATGCATGCATATCTGAAAGGTCCTATGGATCACGCTAAATTCCACATTATGTCATTTAGAAGGTGTGGATATTTGTATCCGGCGCCATGTGCTCTGAAAGCTGTATCTGTAGATTTTGGTGAACTGAATGTTTTCATTGTCCTTTGGTTTCCTGACCCTAAACCACACCACATTCTTTGGATAATTTCAAAAATTAAACAAGAACAAAGGGAACATAAACCATTGCATAATTTTAAAAAAAGATGTCTTTTTGTAAACAAGTTCCCAACACTGCCCTACAAAGCTAAAACACAGTAACTGCATTTTTGGTCAATATTGAATTATGGGCAGAATCTGACTTTTTGACATCTGTTTAACTATATAAAAAACCCTACATAAACTACATAACTGAGCTAAAACTAAACTGCAGAAACTTCCCTCTGGCTGTACTGTATTCTGCCTTGTTTTGCTCTACTCTGTCACAGAGAAGCTTTAGCAAGAGAGCTAAGGAAAAGCTAGCTAGTGAGAAAGCTACAGCTAGCCTAAACTAAAGATACATTTACTAACTTTTTTCCCTGGCTGTAATCTGTAATTAAAAAAATAAACATTTTGATGAGCCGGCCTTTTGGTAATTTAGTTATTTATCGCACATATATGAGGCAGTCTCACTTAATCCAGTCATTAAGGAGAAAACAAAAAGAGCTAAACTAGTTCTGGTAAAAGGTAACTAGCCTAGCTTAACAAGGGAGCAGTAAAATGCCACCAATTTGCTGTGGCTACCTTCAAATCACATATTTAAATGTATGAATTAAAGATTCATCTATGAATTTCAATGTAAATATAAATAGTAGATGGACAGACAGGCACTATATACATTTTATTATAAACTAGAATATTCAAGTTTATTTTCTGAAACAAACTTGTTCAAACTGACGTGAAAGATTTGGTTTGTTCCCTCACGTAATCTGAATACCGTCTAAAGCCAGATAATTAACTTTTTTTTTTTTTAAGGTATTATGTTTTGCAAATGCAAATTTTTGGTATAGAATAATCACCCTAATAAGGTATACAATTAAAGCATTACAAATGTTCGATTTGTTACACAGTTTGCTAGATCAGCCTAAAACACTTTTAACACTTTTTTCTAATTTGTAACGTTTCTGCAGTTACGGTGTGCTACCTTTGTAAGGCAGCATAGCGGATCACATTGCAACAATATTAAACCTTTATTTAAACCAATTTCTAGTGTTCCTTTACAACAATAATAAAACCAAAACATTTAAACCTCGAATCAAACTAAAATAAATGAGACAGCAGTTCCATCTTACATTCAAATATAAAATTTCATTATATCCTGCCAATTCAAATTGATTGTAAATGGCTGTCAATCAACAACATATCTATTAAGCGATATGGACCACATTAGATAAAGTTATGACATTATCCATGTCGCCCCTCCGTGTCTCTTCTCCCATCCTGCTGATCTAAAGCCATGAACAAGCGGCAGATTGTCTGAGGTGGCTATAAAAATCTGCATGGCTGTGTAAAAGGCTTGATGATTTTAAAGTTACAAGAGAAAAGAGCCTGCAGTTTGTCTCATCCATCAAGTCTAGCACCGGCGCCCTCGCCAAATGGCCCTGCCACCTAACCTGGCGCTTAGCAATGCATGTGCCAAATACACCCTCCCTCCCTCTCTGTCTCTCTTACACATTTTGTCTTTGTCCCACTTAGACTAGATTATTTCTTTTCTTACTCTTTGTATCTCTTTCACCTTCCCTGTATAACCTTCTATTTTTCATTAGTTTTTCTCTTCTCTTGCTGCCTTTTATTTTCTAAGCAGCCAGAAACCATAAAGTGGAGAAAGGCGAGGTGAGTTGTTTCTGGAAGGATATTTTCCCACTTTAAACATGCATTTGCAAAGTTTACTTTTGATAATATCCCCAAAGTCTCTTAACAGAGAAAAACTGGAGATAAAATACATTTTTTCTGCCAGTTTGGTAAAGAAAAAGACTTCAAAATGAAAGCACTGATGAGCCTCTTTGGCTGTTGATGCCATAAACTGGCTGAAACAAACAAAACAAAAAATAACAGCCATATTCCAAAACTCTAATTTCTTTCACTTTCACATCTGCTGTGAAACACACCAGGGCTGCTGAATAGATTCAAAATTGGTGGATTCAAGTAATCAAACATATCAAAATCCACTACCAGAGCTTAACTTGTTGTCATACCTGAACCACATTTCCTCCGTGGATCATACATTTCCATTGCAAGACATTGTGCTCAATATCTCAAGAAATCAAACTGAGCTCTTTACTATCGTCTTAAAGCCCCCTGCAGAGCCCTTAACCACTTCCCACTGCAGCACCCCCACACCTTGCAATAAGGGTCCTCTTACACATGTTAACCCTTTGACCTGTTGTTGCAAACTGTAATCAATAGCACAACTCCCTCCGTTTCTCTTACACACTCAGATATCATATTGCATATGTTCTAGGTTCAAGGTTACAATAAGAGATAGACAGACAGACAGACAGACAGATAGATAGATGGACCCAGGAAAGGGCAAAGAAGATGACAGAAAGATGGAATCAATTAATGAAACCATGTGGTTTGATATGACTTTACTTTTTCTCTGTGTGTCACATGTTCTGAGCCTTCCTATTAGTGCTCAGGTTCCCTCATGAAGAAATCCCACATATCAAAGCAACACTACAATACATACGCTCTCACACACACACACACACACACACACACACGTGTCCCTCAAGAGATGTGGTCGTGTTGAGGAGAGGAGCGGGGAATTTTCATGTTCCTGTCACACTGAGAGGCACATTAATTACCATACCCCCTTTTCCCCTGTTTTCCTTCTCTGCGCTCTAAATCTTTCTCTCTAACCAAAGGATGGATGGACTGACTGAGAAAGTGTGGCCTCCTGCAGCTCTCCCACTGTTCATTCCACCTTTCTCAATTTTTTCTTTCTCAGGCCTCCCTACGGCTGAATGATATTGCACACTGCAAAAATGCCCACCCAAACATCATATATAACCCTAAAGATCACGCTAATGCATGCAAAATGAAGAAGTAAGAACTTGACAAGAAACTGAGATTATTTTACTAGCTACTTAGCTTTACTTTACTTTCAATTAAATGTCAAGTACATTCTTAGGGGGAAGAAAACCCCCAAAATGATTGCGATAACGTTAGAACATTTAGATTTATGGTTTCTGTTAGTGACACTGATGTCATTCTGACACAATAACAGCTATAAACGCACAGATATACAGCAGTGGTGACAACAATAGCCAAATGTAAATCAGATAAATAGATGAAATTGAACAGTCATTCAAACAGCCCCATTCAACTCTGAAACCTCATGAGCCCTTTGTACAGCAGATGCTAGATGTGTGTGTGTGTGTGTGTGTGTGTGTGTGTGTGTGTGTGTTGGGTTGTCAGCGATTGAGAAGAACCTATTTCCTCTTGCCCAATCCCCGGCTCTAAATGATGGATTGATATCTCTCTCGCTGTGGATTATATGTACATATGTGTGTGTGTGTTTGTGGGTGTGTGCGTGTGTGTGTCACTAGCCCTCTCTCAGCCTCTTGCTGCCTCTCCTCTCAGGCTCTTATCGGCTCTTGTCACAAACAGAGGATAGGGGATAATCCTTCATACAAGGGGAGCAGTCTGGCCTTCCATCTATCTAGCTGTCTGTCTAGCTGTCTGCTATATCACCCCTCTCACTGGAGTGTCACCGGAATACAAATCAAATGGACACAAAGCAAACTTCCTGCATCTCAGTAATCTCTGTTGGAACGACTTAGATGGCAAGTTTTGATGAGAGCAAAACTCACAGTTTTTTGTACAGAGTTTGGTCAGACTGTACAAAGTTTCCTGCAGATGTGGTGTAATTATTTGCGCTGACAATAAACACTTTAAGTTGAGAGTTTATTGATGGGAATTCTGTGTTTCCCTTGGGTGTCAGTTATCCTAGTAGAATAAAAATGGACCACAGGACCCTTTGGAAAATGACTGCAAACCAGATAATGAAAACGTTCCCAAGTCCCTGGTCAGGCCTACGCCTTGGGGTGCTGTGTTGTGGTTTGGGTGCTTGCCATGTCCTCATGACAGTGGGTGCTGCGGGTCACTCTGAGTTCCAAGAATCGGAGCGTTCCCTGGCATGAAAATGGACGACTACAAGGGTTTTGCTTGTGAAAACACGACTTTCACAGCATTTCATAATGTCACCGAGAATCATTTGTACACCACTCTCATAATATAATTTATATGAGCACTTTTGTTCTAAAATGAGATTTTAGAGACCAATAAAAATAAAAATAAAATAACGGGAGCACATTAGGACGAATTGTTAACCACACTGACTTAGGCCACTTGAGAAAAGACCCATCCCAGATGGAAAAATCATGTTGGTTTAGCCTAAAATACATGAATACTCTATACCCATATAACATTCTTTGTAATGCCTCTCTCTGCCTGTCTGTCCGTCTGCCTGTCTGTCTGCCTCTCATTCCCTGTATAATGATACAAGGCAGAAATAGGGGGAAAAAACATATCTAGGTGCTAAGACTTGATAGGTGCAGACCAAAGATGTCTATCTGCTGGAGTGGGGGTATTGCACAGGTCACACCTGAGGCTATTTTGTGTGTGTGTGGGTGGGTTTGTGCATTTGTGACAATCAGATAGAGCGCGATTGCATCACACAGCTGCAATTGGACATCATTGTGATGTTTATGAATCGGCTATCTCTCTGCTCTACAGGCCTGTCATCATCTCTTCCTCCATCCCTTCCCCCTCATTTCCTGTCCCCTTCCTCTCCTTCCACTTCTGTCCTCTTGTCCCTCGCACTCTTCCCTCTGCCTGGTGATATCACGTTGTCCAATAGAGGGGGATGTTTCTCTACACTTTGCTCTTGTGGGGCCTTTGGTAATTTTCTCTGGAGAAGTAACATTCCATAAAATGTCCATCCTTCAGTCCACACCTTGAGTTTTACAATTCTGTTATCTTTAAATCCTTAAAACAAGTTCAAATGTGAGCCAAATCTATGAATTACATGAATATTTCATTTTTTCCAAAAGCATTTTCACTCGTTTCAGGATTTTTTCTAATATTGTGGTCCACTAATGTCACTATTTATTATTTCTTTGCAGCACATTCTCACTCTTTCTCTTCACATGTTGCTCTCCTGAGAATTTTTCATATGAACTGGAGGATGAAGTGTTGGGTGTTGGGTCCAAGTTCTTACGCTAAATAGATTATTTAAAAACCTAATTGGATTACCTAAAATGCCTTGTCACAACATTTAAGACAAGGGTGTTTTTCTTAGCTTATGAAAAGTTATTTTGGAGATACGTGGTTTTCACAGGAACATTTACGTAACCTATGAAGGATCAGTTCAGTTTATCAGGAAAATTCAAAATTACCAAATTTGGAGGTACATGGTTTACAGCCATGAGGCTCAGGTACTCTAAGACTCTGTATAGAGACAGCTTGGAGGCCTTCAACTCCAAACACACACACACACACACACACACACACACAGGTTTGAGGGGACAGGTCTGCAGCTCAAATCAATAGAAAATTAAAGAGACTGCAATGGTTTCAGCTCACATATTAACCCTTCTTCTCTTTTTGCCTTTCTTCTCCATCTTTTCTATCATCCCTCCCTCCCTCTCTTTCTCTCTGTGTCTCTCGCCCTCTCCTAATAGCCGGTACCGCTGACGATAACAGTGTTTCAAACAACTTGAGTGTAGGTTTTAGTGACGCAGAGAGAAGAGATGTGTTTTTTGGTTGTTTTTTTTTTAGCTTGAGCTTTAAAAAAACGTCGAGAAGAAGAGAGGGGGCGAGATGGTCAGATGAAGGGACGGGTGGAAAGGATGGGGGCAGTAATAGCACAAGAGACGACGGGCTTTGGATGCTCTCTCTCTCTCTCTCTCTCTCTCTGGACACACACACACACACACATATACACACACACCGTCTGGGGACTCAAATCTCAGAGCAATTTTCAGCCCGGATGATTGGCAGCTTGATGCGTATTCTTCCCCTACAAGACTGGCTGATAACTCCAGCTATCCCATTCCACTCCGCCATCCCTCCCTCTCCTCTCTCTTTCTCCCACTCTCACCATCTTCTTTCTTTTTTTTTTTCGTTGCTGTGACTCTCATGCCCTGACCCCCTCCTTTTCCCCTCTCTCATCCCTCTTTCCATCTTTCTTTCCCCCCTCTCTGTCCCTCTCTCTCTCTGGGCCTGTTGTGGGGCTATTACAATGACAGAGACGATAAGGGACATTTATCACATGTGCGGCGGGGTGAGCGAGAGAAAGCCCTCAACAGGTCTAGAGGGAGGAACACACACACACACAAATGTCCATACACACACACATTCAGCATTGAGACATACAGAAATGCACACACACTGCATGCACGCAAATGTGCAAGCACCCCGTGCACATTTATGCACATAAACACAGACAAATAAATAAACAGGCAGAGGTTGCACATGCTAGCACACAAATGCATAAACTCTCTCTCTCTCTCTCTCTCTCTCACACACACACACAGTGAAACGGTGAATCATCCTTTTCCCCATTTTGTATTTTGCAGTTGACTGAGGCCAATTCCCCATAATTCAATACAGTTGAAAAATGAAACCCCGGTAAATCGCTACAGCGATTTTACAGATCCCCGCTTATCCTCATAATTCATTATTTCCAAACTGTAACAACATTACATTTCATTTGTAATGCTCCGCCTGCCTCAGCCATTTGCCAATTGTTATATCTTATTGTTTTCCCTCTCCAAGGGGGAGAAAAGTGAGTTATTGGGGGAGAAATGGCGGCTGGCTGGGTGGCGCGGCTTGCTCCTTCGCTGCCTATATCTCCCTGTCTGTCTGTCTCCCATGACTGTCTATTTATCGTTCTGGCTGTCTGTGGGTCTTCCCTGTCTTCCTCTCCATCCATCTGTCTGTCTGACTGTCTCCCTAACCAACTGGCTTTAGCGAGAACGCACGGGCAATGCCACACTTTGCGAAAGCACAGGAGAACAGTACAAGTTGTTATTTTCATTATGGGCAAGTGATAATGAACCTATTGTTTGCAGCCTTACAAACACACACACACTTACATAGACTGACTGGACTATTGTTTTTCAGCACCGTGGTACTGTCAGATCCACAGCTGGATCGGTGCAGGGCAGAGACTGGGACCAGTCTGGGGTGAGGATGAGGAGGAGATAGGGAGCTAGGAGACAGGGTGCATGTTGATGGAGAGGAAAGAGGACTGACACGGAGAGAGAGGGATGGTGGAAGGATGAATAGATGAAATTAAGGAAAACAGAAGTTGGGAACTATGATGACAAGCAGTGGTGGAGGAAGCATTGAGATGTTTTACTTATGTAAAGGTACAAATAAAATGTCATTAAAGTATCAAAAGTAAAAGTAGCTCACTATGCTGAATGGCACCTGTCAGAGTCTTGTATTATATTACTGGATTGTTATTACTGATAAAATCAATAGGCTATGTAAATAGCATTTTAGAAGGGTACGCCAGGAATTTAGTATTGCACGTCCAAAAAGTTTGCACTTACTGTTGTACTTGGATATGGGTGGCGAGATTGTGAGCCAAATATGAAACATGAAATTATAAACTCATAACAGTTGAACATAGATCCATCTTTGGAATTACCCATCTTCCAATTTTGGAGTAGAAGAGAAAGAAAATGATCCTCCTAGTAATTTTATCATATGGGGTTACGCACTTTACAACCACATAGAAAACCCCTGCTTGCTATCTCATAGCAGCTCTGCTCGAAGAAAAAAAAATAGAAGGAAAGAAAGTAAAAAAAAAACATTCTGCAATTTAAAACATTATACTGCAACCCATAAAGCTTTTGTCAATACTGCAGAGAAATATCCTTTCACACCAGGTACTGTGAGATGACTCGAGAAGGGCGTTTGCAATATTTACAGCTTCAAAAAGAGATTCTTCAAATAGGGAAAAAATCACTTGGATCAAATACTGGAATCGCCATTAATCCAAGAGCTAAAAACATGCTTTGATGTCTCTTTCTCTCTCTCTCTTGCTCACACACACACACACACTGAAACACCATTCCTCCTGCAATCTCCCATTTATCACAGCTGTAGCCACTCTCCAGCCCTGCCCATGTTACTGTACCCTGTCACACTGCTGGCTAAACAAACTGCTCCTTGATGTATGAGGGCCTACACTGGCCATAAACTTATTCACTTTTAACTAGCATGCTACCGGCTTGGCCACGGCCAGACATCACCTTTACTGCGTGTGTGTGTGTGTGTGTGTGTGTGTGTGTATGAAAACTGCCTGTGAGAAATTAACCCCCTGAGTACCGCATCATAACTCACTCCTCTCTTTCTTTCCTCTCTCCCTCTCCTCTCCTCCCTCCCTCCCGCCCTATCCATCTATCTTTATTCCTCAGCCCAGGCATTAGTCCTGCATCTATTACCCATTAGAGTGTGTACGTGTCTTTGACAATAGAGGAAATGCCTCAGTGGTAGAAGAAGGAGGAGAAGAAGAAGAAGAAGAAGAATAGCAGGTCTTATATGTCTTGCTCGACGACAAGCGGTTTCCTGTTAGCGAATGAATGGCGAGGGAAAGTGTGGACATCAGTCTTCATGATGTCTCTTCTCTTCTCTTCTCTTTTCTTCTCTTCTCAGGAATCTGCCGCTGCTTTCTTTCTTCTTTTTTTCTCTCTTTTAATTGAATACATCCAGATATGGTAAAAGAGTGTAAATCTATAACCAACATCAGGTTTATGGTTGGGGTTGTGGTGTTGGCACCCTGGCACATGTGTCAGCGCCTCCAACACCCCCACCGTATCACTTCTTTGTTCTCCCATGATACTTTGCTGTTTTATTGACTATATGTATTTATTGTCTCCAGTCAGTCTGGAGTCTATTGGATGACACGCTAATCTGGAAGGACGCGATTAACGATGAACTGATAGGTGCAGCGTTATCAATAGCACTGCCTCTGCCCCATTAATGCACAACACACACACACACACACACACACACACACAACACAGCAGGTAGATATGCACACATACTGGCGCAAACATGCAAACAAGCACAAATGAAAGCACACACACGTCTCCCCCACTGACACACATCAAGCAGCAGCACCTATACACACAGCTAGTAAAGGTTAATTACATTGCTTTTTCCAGCGCTTTATGACTGCAGTGACTTGTAACTGCATGGGCCCCATTCTTATCAAGCAATAAATTCATTAGTGGCTAACACACCTCGCTGGGGCAGCTCATTTAGTTCTGACAAACAAGATTAGAGGACAAGAGGAGGCAAGAGGGTGGATCTGGACAGAGAGCTGTGTGATCATAGGACATGGATGTAGACACACATGAAGACACTGTCCTCTTAGTATTACTGTATTAGAAAAAAATGGTCTTTTGGTTGAGTTCACAGTCAAAAGAGATTCACGTTGAGGCAATGATGTGAACAGTGTTGCTGACTATTGTCAGAAGATATGTTTTGCACACGTAAGACTACTGTAAATGGGACTGTTGACACGGAGACTGCTGACTTATGAATATTTATTTGGTTCACAAATACAAGTAAATAGCCTACTAGTGGATTTGAATTTAGTTATATGCAAGGCTGGGATATGTATATGTGCTGGGAACACTAGCTATTGGCATTAGAAATGTGTGGTAAGTACTAGTGCTAGGTTACTAGACTAACTGAAGTGTAAACAGATAGCATTAACGGTGATTTAGTCACTAAAGCCCGGTTTAGTTTAGTTAATGTTGACCAACCCCAGTAGTTTGTTCAGTGTTATTTATGTTTTTTACAGTGACCTATAAACAGTGTTTTGTGTAGTTAGAGTGTGTAAAAATTAAGAATATTGTTGAACACAGGCTGTTAGAGTTAGCTATATCTGTTGGCTGTTAGCTAGCAGAGTTAGCTATATCTGTTACCCTGCAGGGAATTAGTCAGGTAGGCTGGAAAGTTAGTTTATAGTCTTACCCAGTCAGCAGAGATAAGCAGGTAACAGGGCTAGCTAAACTACTAAGCCAACCAGTAAATGCAATTCAAGATGTAATACTGAGGTTTTCAACCTGTACTGCTTGTATCAAAAGAATTGTGTGAATAATACAGTTCTACTTACACAGGTGTGAAAAAATGTTTAGCATATATGTTTAATGTGATTTTTGTACTTTGGTGAAGAACATGTAATTGAATTCAGGCGCAATCTACACATTTAATGTGAATAATTTTATGTTTGCGGTTATTGTGTAATCCGTGTTTACAGCAAAGTCTTATGAGAAGTTAAACAGAACAGTAAGTTAAGTCATTAGCCCCGTCAAATGTTGCTGACTATTGTCATTGTTGTAATTAAATGTGTTGCACCACTTTGGACCCAGCATTTCACTCTGAGCCTGTAACATATGAGTTGAGTTAGGTGAAGTTAAAACGTGTTTGTCGAGGGGGAAAAAAAAGAGTAGTGGACAAGCCTGATGAATTCATTTAAGTGTAATAACCCTTACTCACACACGATTTTCTTTAAACACACACTGCTAGCCCAAATACAGCTGTATTCGCCTCTTCTTGTTGAATGAAATTGGCAAATATCACATGCTGTGTACAGAGGCAGACAGGCTCCTCCACAAACACACACACACCTACACACATTTGAGATGCCACTTTTTTTTTTTTAAATCTCAGATGAAAAGGATGCCAGCTAGACATCAGCAGACGAATCAAAAATTCAATCAATCACAAGGTGTCGTCATTAGGCCTTATCGTACACACAGGATGTGACAGGCCTGTGTCTCTGTGGGCGTCTGCTGTTGGTAAGTGCACACACATACACACACATAAATGAACACACATGCACAAAACGTACACCCACGTAAGCATATAGTCAGTTGAAGCAGAAATATTCACACGGTCAAAAAGAGATGTAAATATGTGTGTAGGCTATTATACATACCCACCCACAGCACTCACACACACACACCTCAGGCACAGCAGTTTGCACTGCCACAGCGTTGGGACCTTCAACTGTGTCTCATTTCCATTACAGAGCGCGGGCAGGCAGACAGAGAGGGTAACAAGCTGATCGGTTGTGTACGCTTTCAATACACAAATAAAAGCATATTGTAGAGATCACTAGATATGAAAATAGCCTTAAGCAAACTGGAAGGTCTTTTATTCGGTAAACGCAGTCTCAACATGCAGGCATTGTGTTATTCCCACTGACTTGAATACATTGATGGTGACATGTGACACTGAGTTCAAGCAGAATTTACCTTCTATTCAAAAGTTAAATTGTAGATCAAACAGAAATGCTGTGTATGTTGTATTTGTTTTGGTGAGATTGAATTTAATTCAGAATTCCATTGACAAAAGTAACAATTCTTAAATGGTATGCTTTTTGTGTTGTGTTGTGCAGCTAAATAGGTTTTTAATGCAAACTAATGGCACAATTAAAAGGATATAAGGTTGTATGTGTTATGTGTTTGTGTTAAGGTCTCAATTAGTATTAAAACGGTTCATGTGACAAAAATGTCGGTTGTTAAGAGTGAAACCCATGTTTTAATGCTTTACTAATAGCTGTCATGTGCATGTACTTAAAGAGTAACTTAATGGACCTTATTATCCCTACTAATAAGGAAGTATGGTAGTCATATCGAGGCCTACATGGTGATCAAGAGCAAACAAACAAAAACATAATTTAGGACTCATAAAAATAATTTAGGGTCATATTAAGGATGCTTGTTATCCACAGCCTGCTTAATGAACCAATGCACCAAAATATACCTGTTAAGTCATACAAAATAATTTGGTTGAGTAATAATGGGGCCAGTGTCGTGATCCAGGGGTAAACACACAACAAGCAAGCTTATTTACAGACTGAAATGAGTGCCGGATCTTTCAGGATCAAGTGCTGTCTTTGTTTGTATGAGGGACGTCCTCAGCTTAAACCACCTTTAAGCTCTCAATCAGACACACAAACATATACGTACAGACAGCAAATCATCTATTCTGTGTTGTTTAACTGTTTTCAATCCTGCACGTAAATGAAGCCTGTGTCTGAGGCTCTGTCATATTACTGTAATAATTTTGAGAGCCAATTGAAAAGAAATTTATATACACACATATATATATATATATATATATATATTGAGATTGGTGTGACATGAGTGATTTATTTTTCTGAAAAAAACGAATGAGGCCTGGTGCAGCCTTAGTTTTGTAATAGAAGGAAGACGTTGCCCGACAATTTATGTTGCAGTGTAGCTACAGCCTGTCCGTTAGCTCTCCCGAAACCACACACACCGCACCGCCCATTTCTTTGCTTCAACGGCTCAGCAGGTGCTGGTCCTGCAACAGTGTGCAGTTACAGGAAGTGAGTCGTGTACAACAGAGACAGACGAGGGGATTAGCTAACATTGTGGTGGAAGAAGGGAGGGAGGAAAGGAAAAGTGACTGGGTGGTAGAAAAGACAGAAAAGTGTTGGGTAGTGTGAAGGTGTGTGTGTGTGTGTGACTGTAAATCAGGCCAACATAACATAAACCGCAGGCCCACAGAGTCGTGTTACCCTGTTCCTACTGGAAGAACACACCGCAAGCACACACATACACACACACTCTAAGTTAGAGAACACTTCCTTCAATGTATTATTAATATGATTTTTTGGTAAAAAATTGTGGAAATTGATTAAATGCTAGTATGACATATCAGTATAGACATATTATATTTTCTATTTTCTCTATTCTACAGTGATGTGAATAGGAAATAATGTGTAGACATCTACACAAAACAGCTCTCATACTACTTCAGTTGTCACTATATGGCATTCATTAGCACACACAACGACACACACACACCAACACACACACAAATATACATGGCATAGAGCATCTTCTGTCCTATTATTCTTATGTCAGTAAATGTGGCCCGGTATAAATCCAAGCCTTTCAGCCGTCTTCCACTCACTATAATATGGCCATCACCATTAGAATGCAGACACACACACACACACACGAGGCGTCTTCTCTATAATAAGGCCATCACCATTAAAGCTGTCAGTGCCGGAGTGTTGAGTATTACTGCCGAGAAATTACACCTCACTCACCCTGCATGACACCGCGTGACCTGCAAACACACACACGCACACACAAGCTCTCCATCTGTCCCCACACCCCCCTAACTCTATGTGCATGTAGAATGTTGACTGCATCTGCATGTGTGTGTTCAGGATGTCTAGATGCTCCATCCTTGCAACAGGGCAAATCTTCCCCACCATGCATCAGGGGACCGTGTAATTTTCAACTAACGGACCACCCGTTTGACACACACACACACACACACACACACGCGCACATTTTATTTTGCTGGGAAAGGATGTTGCGGTGCGCGCACTCATAGGAGGACGATGGGCTGACAAATTGAGGCAGGAGGTGGGCCTATTTGAAAACCTTAAGATACAGTTGCCAGAAAAATGGTCATTTGAAGTGGAAAGGAGGAGGGTTTGACAAAGTCAGAAGATTGAGGGAGAACAGAGAGGAAAGGGACATAGGCAGAGGGGGCAGGTAGATTGCATCTTGTAAAAGCTGCTATGTTTTGCAATTTTCAACATCAATATATCATAAAAGTGCAAAAAAAAAAAGCCATGGTATCATTTAAAAAAAATGACAATGGTCGGAATAATGAATTAACTGATAACCTCTGTTTAATCACAGTGGTGTCAGTGTCTGTCAAGATGAAATCATTTCCCATTGCTCTACGGTGTTCAGCCTGACTCTTTAAAGAGGGTAAAAAAAAGTGTGACAATGCTGTTCCTCTGATTTATATTTTGTCATTCCAACAGTTAAAATCAATAATTTATTCTGTTAGTCTAAGATTTTTATTTGAAAGCTTGACCAAAGCGTTGTTTCTAAATAGGAAGTTGTTGGTGGAGTCAACCTAAAATATATGTTTTTTACGAGTTTATATTGTAGCATTCCGGGGTAAGCGTGAAGGAAAACCTCCCAGCATGCATTGGGGCAAGACTCATGAACATAATTCTCATTTTATGTGTGTTCCTGCATTGATACTGGTGTTATTGTGTTTTACAATACTTCCATTGTTTCCTTACTTCCGTTGTTATACAGTTAGTTACTAAGAGTAAATGCAGTTAGATTTAAAAAGTCATTTCTTTTAGTTTTCTTTTAACTCCTTATACATCTGTCCTCACAAGAAATGAATGCTTTGGTTGTGTCTGTGCTATAAAAGAAACAGCACTTTCTTTGAGTTTAGTTTTTTCCTGTTTAGGCTGCAAAACAATCAAACAGATTTTCCTTTCAAAATGTACAATATGAAACACAGTGTACGTGACAGTGGAGGCCACTTGTCTTCTCAATGATGGTTAATTATCCTTTTGTGTCACAACAAATGTAGTTATCCTTTGTTAACATCAAAATACTTCACATAGCACCTTTAACAAAGGGACACATTTCATGATAGGATACAAATGTGAGAAAGGCTACATGGTTGACTTACTTACAATTAATTTTCTTTTGAATCATTCATGAACAGTTGATCTTTTTGAGGGGAAATGTGACAAAATGCTGTCTGAATATCCGTTTGGCAGAAGTGGCTGGCTCTAAGCAGATTTCTGAAACCACCCAACACAAACAGACACACACACAATGTGCCTGGAGTGAGTGCTGACGTATTTATCACATTAGTATTAGCCCTTCTCTCTGTCACCTCAATCCTCACAGCTGGTGTTGACATGCGGTCCCCGGACCCCCCGCAGCACCCCTGAGGCCTTGTGCGTGTGTGTGTGTGTGTGTGTGTGTGTGTGAAATCTTGTTTCCTATTCCCTACAGTGATAATTCTCTCCGTGTTAACAACAAAAAAAAAAGCTTCCCCATATTCTTAACAAGACATGAGACACGGCACGATGGGGGAAAAAGAGCAACACAAAAAAATGAGAGGGGAAAAATGAAAGACAAAAAAATGAAGGAGACAGAGACAAGAAGCAGAGTCAGGATATGAGAGAAGAGAGCGGGGGCAGCAAGCGACAAGGGAGAGACAAAGATTGGTGATGCCAGTTTCCATATGACAAGTGGCGACGTTATGAAGATGGACGGGCGGCCGAGACGGAGCGCCTGACCTTTCCCAAAATGCCACATGTCACCGTGCTTTTATGTCACTCCCCGCAAAACAATATGTCAGGGGCATAAAAAATCATTACGCCCTCTCTGAATTATGCTGTTATGGCATACCGCAAAAAAATAATCATTAAGATGACATTATTCCACACTTAACTAGGAGGAGGACGAGGACCGGGGGGAGGAGGGAGGGGGGCGACGGAGGCTCTTTGAATTTATGATTTGTCGTGATTTCATGAGTAACGTAGCCGCAGCAAAACCATTGTCTTTTTAGATGTATCGTCATGACTTTTATGCTCGGACGTGGGACTTTGGGGAACAGTTGAAAGAGCAGCGATGATTGCACAGAGATCATGAGAGGAGAGATAACTTCTCACAATGGGGCTGTAGTACAGCAGTCATGCCATGCGTCTACTGTATATTATAGTCTATTTAAAGTGAGCATCTGAAGCTGAGAAAGGGCTTTCAAGGCACATTGACTCAACAAAAAAATCCTAAGAGGCAGGATGGGACCTGTGATAGTCATCTCGCAGCTCCATAATATGTCTATAAGATGTAACAAAAAACAAAAGTCCAACACCTATCAGAGCTTATTAAAATAGATGGTTTCTTTTAAATGCAACTGTATGGCATCCATCCTATGCAAGGGTGTAGATGGGCCAGTGCTGTTTTACACTTCTACCTTGTAGCTATTGATTTGTGTAGAACAATGGCTAAAAACAACAGCATTGCAAAAATATTTATTTTTCATCACATTTTTACCCCTATATTTGTCTGTATTAACTCACTTTTTCAATATAGTTGAATATAGTTGATACGCAGATATTTTTTATCAGGATTTGGCAGAGACCAAACCAGAGCTTAAAGAGAGTCAGTACATTTGTCAGGTGGCCAGACTCAAATGGGACGGCCATGTTGGTCTGTAGCTTATTGTGGCTAACGTTATCTAATGTTAGCATACTTTAGATCCTGTAGATAAACCTGTGTAACTCACATTAACGGAGTCGGTTGGTAAACCTCCTCTACTTGTAAAACTGTGACACTGGCATTTTTAGGGTTTAGCATTAGCATTGCTCTGTAATTGTGACTTGTGGCGGTCTAACATTTCTCAACACAACTCCTGCCGGCTCTCATTTTATAATATTTGAGTTCATGCTTCACATGCACAACACTTTGACTCGTCAGTCACAGGTGTGGTCTGTGACAAAAATGGCTACGTTCCATTCAGGTGTGCCAAGTTTCAGGTCCCCAGCACTGTGTATGTTGGCTCATTGGTATAGCTTACGGGGACACCTAAATGGAACGGACCCACCATTTATGTTAGTAAGTTAAGTCAAAATGTCTGCTGTGAAAAATGGAATATATGCTAAGACTCACATTAATATGAAGCATCTGCTAGGAAAGCGTGGGTGACTTTGGTGTTTTTTATCATGTAGAAAATTACCATTTGTATTCCTTTAACAGAAACATTGCACTCTTTGATTTTAGCCATGTTAAAAGAAACTACAAACTGACACATCACCCCCCAAAAAAGCTGCTTCTCTCTACAGAATGAGAGAAGTATTCTTCATTTTTGCAGGGATACTACAGTATTGGTTCAAGCTAAAGCGCTTCTGACAGAGGCTGGCACATGATATAGCATGTTAGTCCAGTGAATAGAATGATGCCTTTATGTCCAATTGAACTATTGATCTGAGGGATTGCACAGGGGCAGACTCTGACATTTTGCCTGGTATTTCAGCCAGGAGATGTTCTAGCTTCAGACATTTGACCTATATAACCCTGAACATGTCTGCACACACCAACACACACGGACAAACACACATACTGTACACACAAACACACGGTGTGTGCATGCGCATGTCGTCATCTGTAATAGCTCCTGACATCAGCAGAATTGAGTTTGGAGTCAATGTGGATGTCCTCTATAAGCCAATCATCCAATCAGCGCTCTCCTGACTGTGTGGGTCAAAGGGCATGGTGATGTCATACTTTCTGACAACATGACAAAAAGCCTAAGAGAGAGACAGAGCATGAGAGAGAGCGAGAGAGAGAATTTCTCATAGGTTTGGGGTGCTATCATGACGCAGTGGTGGACTGAACACACACACATACTAAGGACCCTCTACACTTCTCCAAATCTGGCAGCCAACAATAAAGCACTCAGTGAAACATTTATGACTTTCATAAACAAGAGCCAGTGATTAATGTTAGCCCTCTTCTTTGGGATTTCTAATAAAGTATGACACATTTACACCCTCGGTCAGCGCAGCCAAAGCCCTATTAAACATGTCTGAGAGGATAGATGGCCACGGCGTGCACACATTCACACCCACACACACACTCACAGAAGAAAAGGAAATTAACCAAACAGTGCCTTTCTCGTGTTTTCCCCGTTCAAGTCCTAACAAGCAAAGCACCCTCACGTCCAATTTGTTGTGACATTTAAGGCTTAGTCTTCCCTGATTGGAGCATGGGGCTGGCAGCGAATCTCCTCGTTTTTTCTGTATAACTGTGATTGTTCTGAGATCGCCTCCCACTTCGACTTGTCTCTTAGTCTCGTTTAACAGCTGGACTGCGCAGGGAGGCTTGTAAAACAAAATGATGTATGAAAAAACATCAACAACAAAACTCCTCTGGCTGAAGAGCCCAGTGTCTTTGTTTGCCTGTGTCCTTGCTGAAAATGACTGCTCGCTCCGACAGTCGTCGCTTATTTTCCAGACTTTGCCCCTTTGTGATATTAAAATGACGTGTTGCATTAGTGTAACAAAAGAAAATTGAAGTCGTATTATTATACGATTTCAATTTTGCTTTGAGCAATACGTAGCTTTACATACTGTACAACCTTTAACTTCAAACATGTCAGAGTAAAAGTTTAAGCAGCGATATAACAAACAGAAAAAAGAAGTGTAAAATACTTTTTCTCTCCCTCAATTTCTCGTTTGATGGCTGCTTTTATTGTATAAATCTCAGTTCTGGTAGAGTACTCTGGCTGAATATTAAACCTTACCCCAGAAAACGGAGACAAATACTGTAGCTGGGAAGGGAAAGGAAAGGAAACGTGTAAATGGAAGGAAATGAAAAGAAAGGAAAGGAAAGTGAGGAAAGGTAGGAAGGAAAGGAAAGGAATTGGAAGTTGCAAAGGGAAGTGAGGAAAGGTAGAAAGGAAAGGAAAGGAAAAGGGAAGATGTTAAGGGAAAGGAAATAAAAAGAAAGGAAAGGAAAATGGGGAAAGGAAAGGAAAGAAAAAGGGAAGGTGTAAGGGGGAGGAAAGGAAAAGAAAATGTGAAACTTTTAATTTTCAACCTATTCTGATTTCTGTTTTCAGTGTCTTAGAAATGCATATTAAATGTCCATTCATGTTAAGACTATTCAATTAAACAGGAGCTTGGTCTGCATACAGTATTTAGCTCTGCTGCAAACAGCATTTGAGTCATGTTCAGATTCGAAAGGTCAAAACATACCAAGCTGTCTAAGCATGGAAAACCCAAATTTAATCTTCTTATTTGGACTACTCCTTTGCAAAGTCTCCCTGCGTCCTTGGGGCTATTTGGACGTGAGTATGTATGTATGTGTGTGTGTGTGTGTGTGGTAATAAACTATGCCATGACTCCATCTCTCCATTATACTGTAATCATCTAAAAGTAGAAAGAGACATTAAAGTGGGAATGAGGACATTTTAAGAAGGGGAAAAAACACGAGTGCCAATACCACAGTTAGAGTGCCACACAAACTCGCTTTCACCTTTAGCCTCTATCCCAGTTCCACCAGACACACTAGGTGCTGTAGATGTAATCGTTTTGCTAGTTCAACATGGGCGCTGTTTTCTGTTATTTCATTCAACCACCTCAAAGTCATTACCAGCAGTGGTGTCATGGTAAAAACCATCCAGATGATGATGATTACGGCAAACAATCACTAATATAAACCAAATGACACTATGTTTTTGGAAAACATTTAATTAATGGTATAATTTGAACTGGTGAACTATTATTTGAAATTACCAAAAAGAATGAATTTAAGTTTTATTTATTTTTCTGCAGTGATGCACATTGGCGTTCTCCAGCAATGGAGAACTTTTGGTAGATTTTTGGTTCGGACAGTCAATGTTGTTACTGTTAATTTGATTGGTCCAATATCAGTTTGGTGCACTATTTGTGAGGACGGGCACTAAAATAGTTGATTCCAATAACTGCACAGGCAGTTAACCAGCTGGGGGACCGACATTGTTAGTCTATAAGAGTATGATGGCTCCTCCTCCAAAATGTTAAAATGTTAGAACGGGACAGATGTCCTAAATCAATAACGATACAAAACCACCACTATCAACGTTTGTGGGCTATACAGGGCTACGATGTGTTCCAGTCTGTAGTGCACCACAACCGCTGCATTTCCTAGCAGCGGCGGCCCACAGATGTCAGTCAACTGCTGCCATTGGAAATGCCCATACAGAGGCTTAAATGCCGTTTCCACAAACATGTCCAGAAGACTGTTTTCAACTCTTTTGAAAAATGGAAAAATGTGCAAAATAGCACTATCATCGCAAATAATAGTTTTTATTTCCTTACGAAAAAGTGAGTTTGACTGTGTCAAAAAGGTGTAGACAGTGTTAACCTCCACTACATCCCTGATTCCTCATTTTTCTCTCTACACAACACTGAGTTTCCCAGCATATTTAGCCCTCTTTACCCCAGTCCCACCCACTGTAACCATAGCAGCATTTTGTGTCAGACTTTACCAGGAATCCCAACGCCCTCCATCCTTACAGTGTACACTCTAGAGCCACCCATTGTTTTATTGCCCAGTGTTGTTCTGTGAAAGGCTGGAATTCACCGCTTCATGGGGTAAAATCAAACCAGATATGTGTGGTGAAATGGGGAGAGAAGGAGGGGTGTAGAGAAAGATATGTACTACAAGTCCTTTGGTTTTGGAACTGTTACACTTTATTATGAATATTGATGCTTATGGCCTGTTGGATTGTTCATGTTTTCTAA
Organism: Maccullochella peelii; assembly: GCA_002120245.1. Taxonomy (NCBI): domain Eukaryota; kingdom Metazoa; phylum Chordata; class Actinopteri; order Centrarchiformes; family Percichthyidae; genus Maccullochella; species Maccullochella peelii. Next base: position 22,183 of record LKNJ01003270.1, on the reverse strand, counting down.
CCATGAAATTTATCATCCTGTTATTGTTTGAATGCATAAAGGGTTGTTTGTTAGTTATTTTGTACATTGCAAAATTGTTCCTTTATGCATGCCTATAAAGTTAATAGAACTGAAAGAGCAAGAGTGCAGGAGGGAAGAAAGGGATAGATGAAGTGAGTGTGTGTGTGTGTGTGTGTCTTAAAGGAAGAGGAGGGTTTAGGAGTGTGAGCCTGCCTGGCTCCCTGCTGGGCCTCCATTCATTGAAGCTGATCTTTTACAAGGGACCCTGTCTGGCAGAGAGGGGCAAACCTGCCAGGGTAAAAAGAAAGGGGTGGGCAACTCCAGTCAAGGATGCAACTGTTGCTATGTGTGTGTGTGTGTGTGTTTGTGTGTGTGTGTGTGTGTGTGTGTGTGTGTGGTGGTGGGGGTGGGGGTGGTAGTACAGTAGTTAGCTTTGGTCTCTCACAGTTTAATTTGGTTCAAGTCAAGTAAGTGCATTCACTGGTAGATTAGCCAGTGAGTACTGCCAAAGCATCTAAATATAATTGAATTTAAATCATAAAAATAAATAACTAGTATATAATAATAAACACGTGTTCCCATGTGTTCCTATCTTCAGGCTGTATGTGTGTGGGTGGCTTTTATTTTGAAGGTACGATACATGTGGGAAGTAAGGGTGGTGTTAGTGGAGGTGGTGGTGGTGAAACGGGGGGGACTCTTATTGTGAAATCCCGGTGGAGGGTAATTGGAATTCAATAGGAGTTAGATCATGGCTGCTGCCTTAGTTCCTTTGAGGGAAAAGCTATGGGGGATTAGCAGTCGTTAGCCCATAGTGATGTGAAGTGGAAAGGAACAGCTGGCTCTCAGCTAGCCACATGGTGTGTGTGAGTGTGTGTGTGTGTGTGTGTGTGTGTGTGTGTGTGTGTGTGTTTTGTGTGTGAATGTGTGTAAGAAAAGAGATAGTAAGTGAGAGAGGGTGTTTTTCAGTCTGTTCCCCTTTCTCTCTCTATCTCTGTGTGTGTTACAGCATGTGTGTGTGTGTGTGTGTGTTAGCTAGGGTAGTGATTGCCACAGAAATCCCTGTACCAGAGGTGTAGCACTTAAATGAGTTGCCTCACCACAATGGCTTGAGGATAGATTTAGTAGTTCTACACTAATGACTTTTGTCTGTTCTATTCTATTCTATTCTATTCTATATCCTTTGGATCCTAGTTGCCGCCTCCACAATAGAAGTTTCTAGACTGTGGGAAGTCTGCTAAACTGTCAGTCCTGCAGCGTTTTACAAGCTCTGAACACTTTGTTATTTTATATAAAAGCAGGCAGGCAGGTTTGCTGAATACTTTTGACATTTTATGTGGGAGGATGAAGGAGGGATAGAGGGAGGCAGTGAAAGAGCAGTTGAGGAAAGGTGGAGTAAACAGGCCTATTAGGCGACCAGCCTGAGGACCGGGCACGTGGCTCCATAGTGCAGCGAGCAGCAACCACCGGCATAATAATGCAACACAATGCTGGAGCATGGTCCTTTACCTTTGATGCTTTTATGTGTCTCTGGGTTAGATTATACCGTAAGCTTCTTTTGATTTTGCTAACACAGTTACTCTGACCCATGTCCTGCAGAAATATCACATTATCTATGGCGACAACCTTTTATTATTTGTTTTACCCTCATGCATTTCTAACACAATTCAAACAGCTAGTGTTACTGCCGCATCTGTCGCTCACTGATGTTGCCATTATACATTTTGACTAGGGCAGCAGCAGGGCAACATTTTCCATCTGTAGCTACCAGCTATCTACATCCAAAACTGTAACAATGCGTTCGCACTGCAAGCAACTCAAATCCCCAAGTCACCATAAGTCCAGTTATTTCTCTATAAAGTGACCACAGAAACTAGGCCAACCAAGTTGCTTGCAGTGACTGCATGGTAAGATTTAAAATCAGCCCTGCAGTGGTTCCCCAACAGGATGGTGAAAAAAGCAGCACTGCCACAGAACGCTTTTCAGATGATAGGCACGGCCTCATGAGAGACCTCAATTCAAACGCTGCATGGGATATATCAGACCTTTGTCTCACCCCCTCTGGGGTCAAAACGACAAGACCTACTCCTCTCATCAATGTCATGTTCTCTCTCTTTCTCTTCTCTCTCTCTCTTCCCATCTCTTGATCCAGCCAGGTCAGGCTATTAAAGGGTAGAATACATTATAGAGAAGGGGGGGGGGCTAATAGATTGGAATATTATAACCATACAATAATTTCATGAAAAAGTCAAGGAGGGATCATCGCTCTTATTAACTCCAAGAGAAATTGAGGCTGAAAAATGTTCAAATAGAAAATGTTAATGCCAGGCTATACTACATGTAATTGTGCCTGCACCATTCCCTGGGCTGGCCCCATTCATGCCACTTTATTAGTGGTAATTGAGGATATGAATTATAAATGGGGGGTGATTTCTCTCCTCCTTCTCACTGAAAGTGAAGCGTAATGACCACTGCCATTGTTTAACCTTCATAATCATGTGTTCTCATTTCTTTGCTTTCTTCTTTCCTTCCCGTTTTTTCTTTAAACTTCTTAACTGCTCTTGTCTTTTCTTTTATTCTTCACTTCTATGTTCCTTTCCTGTTATTCCCCATTCTCTCCACTACTCATCTACTACATTCCTTTCCTTTCTTTTCTTATTTTTTTTCAGGCTTCTGTTCTGCAGACCTCAGTGGTCTGCTGAAATAAAAACATTAAGCTATGTAAGACACACACATACATGGATACAAACACACACAATCACACACCCACATACTCAGATGAGGGGGTTGGCGGTGCTTTTTACCTTGCTGTAATTGCGTAATAAGCCCCACCAGTGATGTGAATGCCCCAGGCGAGGGATCCAGCAAAGGGGGCTGGGGTTTTTTTCTTGGCATCATTTCTGAGAAGTTCACTTTTTTATTTAGGCTCAGATCAGCAGCTCCACACCTACCATCCAACAAAGTCCATTAGCTCCAGCCTCTCACCCACGACCAGTCTGCTTTTTATTTACAACATCAAACGTTTCACTTCATTAAATTACCTTTTCTTTCCCCTCCCTCCCTTCTTACTCTGTCGCTCTCTCTTTCTCTCATAGCTCTCTTAGTTGTATTTAGTTGAAACATGTTTTCCGAAACAAAAAGACGTGGGGTGATTGGGGGATAAAACAGCCCTGCAGTCTGCAGTGGTTTTATAGGGGGAAATAATGGGCAATTGGGAGAAGGTATTTAATAGGAAACCGACATTGCGCTGTAATGCAACTGTTAAAGGGAGACTCACTCAGCCGGTGTCTCTGAAACGTGGAGGGCTGCTGCTCACTATTTTCCTTTTGATGCCATCAGCTGCCTGTTAAGTGGGGATGACTGCATGAGTCTGTTCTGGAGACACTTGAGTGTGTGTGTGTGTGTGTGTGTGTGTGTGTGTATCCTGAGCTGTTCTGTCAACTTATGCAGTAATGGGATAGAATCTAACCAAACTGTACTATAGTTGTAAGCTGTCTGGGTTAGGTAAAATACTATAATGTGTATGTATAAGTGTGGTCAATTTCTGCAGCATCAAGCAACAGAAACTTGAGTAAAACATCCTTCCCCCATATTACCTTGATTATAAAAAAGAAATGAAATCGAGACAATGTGATATAATTGGAAGTGTTCGTTTTCAAAGACTTTTTACACAATTGATTGATTGTTGTTTACTCGATCTAGCTCCCATCCGATATCCAAGATGTTGTGTGTGAAATCCCTCTGAAACCCAAGTCTTTTACTCAGATTTTTTTTCTCTCCAGCATTGATTGAGAGTTTGATTTGATCTAGGTCCCTCATGTACTGCCACATCTGCAGCTTGTACTGCTGTGTGAAGCGGGCGTCAGCTGTGTGAGCATATAAATGAAACCAGAGAAGAGTGAAAGCTAAACATTCTCCGAGATCAATATTCCAATATCTAACATCAGGGAACTCCAATAAGTACAACGCCAGGGACACTTCAATGGCAACATCAAGGCAGCAGGGTTTGCACACACACACACACACGCAAACGATTAGTGGGTTTCAGATAGTGATCAAGCAAGCGCCATAAAATCCATCCTACTTAGGAGAAAGGAATAATCCATTTGGGGACATGTTTCAATATGGTCCATACTAACCATGTCACGGTGATGCGCTTACCAGAAGCAATGGGGATAATATGGGGCCGAGATACATTGGCAAATTTTTGAAGCAATGAAGTGAGGTCATATTGCCAGAAGCAGAGATAAGAATTAGCAATCAATGTTCATCAAGGTGGTTAACATAATGGGCCTAAGGCCAACAAATGTGACCAAACACCAGTGGTTATAATCATTGTCAAGCTAGTGCTCGCTTCTGGTGAGCTGAAACGGTAGGGATCACTTTGACCAGTTGCTTTCTGATCAGTGCTCAAGCTTTGTAACTGGCTGACAATTATTCAAATGTGGATAAAGACATTCCAGCAATGTTTGCAAATGTGACCAACGGTGGTTAAATTTAATAAAAAAAGGAGACACCAGGCAAAGGAAAATGGTTACAAAATGTCCATCTGCAGTGCCTCATTGTTGCTCATCTTTCACACAAATTATTAAGTAGCTTCCATTAGTCTTGGACATCTTTGTTTGGACAATAAACAATGAGGCTGAACTAATGACCCATACCCTAATCACATCAGAGGAGAGGCAGAAGTGTGTGCTCTTACACACGTGTTTCTCTCTATGTGTGTGTATTCGTGCAAGCCAGTCACCCCAATGACCAGTGGTCATCGAAGCACTGACCACCACTGGTCGATACACCTCCCACCCACCCACCCCGCCATCTCAACCTCCTAACCAATCCTTCCTCCCCACCATTCCTTCTTCCTCCGCCTTGCAAAGCCCATTCACAGCCCCAATCAATGTCGAATTATGGGTTATTTATTGAATAATCAAAAAGGTATTATGGGTCCGGCTGGCTGACTAGCCTGCAGTGGCTGACAATAGGGAAATAGAAGGTGGTGGTGTTGGTGGGTAGGGGGGGGGACTATTTATCAGCCTAGCTGCCATGCATGCATTTGAAATTAGGGTAATCAGTTGGCATGTAAACAGTAGGCCTAGCAGCTGGCTGCCAGACAGCTAGGCTATTACTTACTTACCACTTATCGTTGCTGACGTCTGAGGGTGTGTGTGTGTGTGTGTGCGCGCATATTGGTTAGAGGTGACGGAGTATGCATTTAGGAATTGGTGGTACTTGTGTTTGTCGTGAAGGAGTGTGTGCGTGTGTATTTGAGCTTATTCATGTAATGTTAGTCAGTACTGGATCCCCTTTAACCTGTCAGGGAAGGAAGGATGCCAACTTAAGTAGTAATAAATGCAGAAGGGGACGACTAATTATTACTTGGTATAAGATTTTTCTCAAACTTAGATACAGTAATCTAATTTTAAAAAAGCTCAAGGTCCACTTACTAGCTTTTTCTGGAACTTTTAACTGCATCCCATGGTCTTCATCAGACCATGAGATGCCAGTTGGGGCTTAAAATCTATTAAGTTAACCTTGAGTTAAGATTTTTTTTTTTTTTACTATTTGTGATATTTTGAACAAATGGGGAAAAAGAACAATTTCTTATATGTGGTTTATTCCCAGACTTGGACTGCTTCAAAAATATGACATGTAGTTATGTGGATACATTGGTATTACATCACTCAGACGCTGTCCTGACAATGGTGGCATGACCACAAAGAAATAAAAATCATAATCAATGCAGAAAATTGTAGGGGTTAGGATTTGAAACCCAGAGTCCCTAGGCCACTTGTAAACCAATCTGCCAGGGCAGCCTTTGTGTTAGAGGTCAACAGACATCATTACAGCGGGTGTGCAGGGGGCAAAGGAGAGGCCAAGGCTGCCTAAGTGTGTGTGCGTGCATGTGTGTTTGTGTGAAGGGCACATGGGAGGGCAGGGTTAGCCGCTGTGGGCAGATCGTCTTTCTCTCCAGAGCTTTGGCCTGTGAGGATTGGCTGCGGGCTGCTGGGTTGAGAGTGGAGGGCTTATACTGACAGGGAGGACGAGACTGGCCAGACAAGACCTGATGTTTGTTTTAAACATCAAAACAAGTCAACATGGGGGACTGTATGGGAAAAATAGCTTATTAAAATATCTTATCTTGAGTGTGTGTCAAGGGAGTTTTGCAAAAGACAGTAGATAGATTGATCATGATTTATTAGTGATTATAAACAGCCATAACCACAGGTGGACAATAAGGTTGCTTTCTAAGATCTTGGAACATTGACCTTGCCTACATTTCCCATGATGCACGGTGTCTACTGTGTTCCAAAGGAGAAATCTTGCATGCACTCTCCATCTTCTCTCCTCAACTGTGAATTAGGTGTCCTATGTGTGTGTGTTTTTGTGTATGTGCACAGCACATGCAAATGAGGGCATCTTAGTTAAAGAGCCAGCTCACCCAAATTCCAACAAAACGTATTCCTCACTTAACTCTGCATTATTATTATTTTTTTAACTTTGATGAACATACACTTTCATTTCCATATATGCGCGTGTGTGTGTGTGTTCACGCTGACTGAGGTTAAACCTATATCTTCAGGGTCTGTCTCTATGTATTAAATAAAGTGGCGTCTCGTGTGCTCCCCTTAAACAGCCCTATCAATCTGGCCCACTTATGGACTCCATAAATTACAAACCAATCACGATGCCTCACTAATGCTCCCAGCTGGAGCCACGGCGCACAGGGGACAGGAAGCAAGGTGGTAGGTAAGAAGGAGGAAAGGAAAGGAAAGGAAAGAAGGACAGTTGGAAAGAGGCAGGAAAGTAGCTGAGAAGGAGGGAACAATAATGAAGCAGAAAGTGCAAGAAAAGAAAGAAAGGAACAAAGATATAAGATAAAAATAGAGATTTTTTATCCACTCAATCCTCTACATATCTGCCCATCTATCTGTCTCCCCTTCTTGCTTTTAAGACCTCTGTACTGTTGACACTTATTGCATGTTGCCATATTTTCATCCCTCAAAAAGCATTAGAAAAGCCAATGTCGGGGTGGGGTAAGTGAATTAGGATTGGTTTTTGCCTCCCCTGGCCACAGAGGGAGGTAGGGTTACCCACAATAAGATCAGAATGAGACCAATTTTGTTTCCGTTGCCATTCAAAACAAACAATGGGCACCTAATAGCCCTGCAGCATCTGTGGCCTCGCTCAGGCCAAAAACACACATGATGGCCCTGGTCGATAGACGCCGACAGCTAGATGGACGAGTGGAGTCGTGCACAAGAGCACACACGCATGAAGGCAGCCGCACACTTATGTAGGCAGGCAGGCAGGCAGGCAGGCAGGCAGGCGTGATTTTCCCTGATAGCTGCGAGCTGCCTGGAACACTAGTTAGCGGTTGCTGTAAAAGTGGCCTGAGTGCTTCTGAAGACACCGATCATATCAGCGGAAAAGAGAGAGAATAGAGGCTTATCGACTCAGAGAGGGTGACGGACAGGGAGAGAAAGAGGGAGGGAAAGAGAGAGAGCCAGGATTGGTGGTCATGTCTAGCCAACACATACTGTAGGTGATCTAATCTTGAGGCATTACACTGACAGACAGGCCGTAATCAGCGGTTACTATTTGAGGATGGGGATGGATATATGGATGTCGAAGACGATTTGTGTCTTGCATTGTTCTCTTCTCTTCTGCTATATCGCCAAACACATCTAGCTCAAATTTTGTTCTAGTGCTGAAACAATAAAATGATTTATTGTTTTGTCAATGGACAATTTTGCCAGACCCAGTTTCTCAACATTTAACAGAAAAAAGATCAGGCATTCTAAGGCACATGACACCAGGTGTAATCAATCTGCTTTTACTATTCCGCCCTGAGGTTGAAACTGGTCGCTGTTTTAAACCAATATGCCGGACTAAATAAAGGCTTTTAATAACTTAACTACATGCAAAACTTACTTCCCGCTGCATTCACTTTGTAAACCCAAAATATTTGTTGGCCCCAGCTTCTTCACTGTGAGGATGGGATGATTTTTTCTTTTCTTTGTTTTTTTTTCTTTTTAAAATGAGTCCATGCAGCCCTAATTCTTTCAAGTGCTTTCCGCCTCCCACATCCCAAAGCGATCCGTTTCCTCCTCTCAAATCCTCTATTGTGTTCGATCAAAAGAACATGGCGGGTAGCTAAATTGTCGTTGTCGTTGATCCATTCTCTGTGGTGCTGAGACGATTAGCCGATTAACCACTTAAAAAATGACGACTGATAATCGATCAATCTTTTAACTCATTTTTTTAGCAGAAAAATGCCAAACGTTTGTTGGCTTCAGTTCCTCAAATGTGAGGTTCTGCTGATTTGAGCCTTTAAAAAAATCACTTTAAAATGAATGTCCTTGGGTTTAAAATAGTTGCTCAGACAAAACATGCAATCACATTTGGTCCTAGGAACTATTTTCCCCACGTTTTAAAGGCCAAATGATTAAAAATAATTTAAGAAGCCCCAAAACATTCAACTATTTTCTGTCTCCCACATCCTGAAGTGATCCATTTCCTTCTCTCAAATCCCCTCTCGTATTTCACCCAGGAAGGTGGGGGGAAAGCTAAATTGTTGTGGCACCTTAAAATATATAGTTAACTCAAGGAAATGCAGGTAATAATTTGCAATAACAAGGAAAATGTCTTACTGGGTCGTCCGCCCCGCTAATACACCCTCTGGGTTCTACAGTAAGTAAGGATGCTCTACGCACAGCAGCCTGACCTCACACTGCCCTCAGCTAATGACATTAGGACAGACACGTCGGTGTTGTAACAGGGTCACCCACGGTGCACCTATACACACACATGCAGACATGCACACACACCAAATGACCTATGAACATGCATACACACATACACACACACACAAAGTCCCGAGTCCCCTGGGCGAGCCGTTCAAGAAGCTTCTCTGGTCGCCTCTCATTACAGCCCATTAGTCAGGTGCTTCTATCAGCTGTTTGTGTGTGTGTGTGAGGTCACCCTTCACTGGCTAACAAGTGGGGTAACGGAGTTAGCAAGAGAGAGGCTGAGGGAGGAGTGGTGCGTACACCTGCCTACATACACACACACACCCTGGGGGTATCGATTGCAACCGCTGTTTCACCTTTGCCTCTGTGACCTCCCCAACGATGTGTTTATTTACTCCATTGCCACACACAAACACACACGTTTGACACACGCTGCCTGTCACACACACACACACACACATAACCAACAGAGGCGTATAAGGAGGCCCCTGTAACGCTGGTTTAGATAACCTTCACAACACAGGGCAGACTGAGAGTAAGTCTTTGGCCTTCCTTAGGCCGTACAGCTTCACCTGAGACTAAGGAGACAGGGATTTATGGAAGGAGCGAGAGAACACAGAGGGGGATGGGATGAACATGGAGGAAGACAGAAGGGAGATGGGCTTTTGTAAATCACATTCTTAATAGTGTCACCCCATCACCAGCACATCAAAGCTTCTCCGAGGGCATATCTTATCCTCAGGCCCACTGAAAGACAAATTTAACTTTTCTAGTTCTAAAGGAACTTCTCCATCAGAATCCCACATACACACACTATGATTGGTCTATAGGAGACTACCTGGTATGACATCTGAGCCTCCCTAAGGTGTCCTCTGTCAATAGGTCACTTAAGGATCTAGTTTATCAGCAGAGAGAACCTGACATTACACACGTATCCTTCCACCTCTTCACTTTTTTCACAATGTTTCCTTCACTACCCCCCCTTTCTCTTCCTTCTGACACTTCAGCTGACAACGTTACAACACAACGTGGAAGGGTCTTAAGATACGCAACATAGACTTTTATGAGTCTGCCAACCCCTTGATGAACTTTACCTAGATCCACTGTGCCAGAAAGGCAAAGCTAAATGCTGTTATGAGGAGAGAGATACAGTAGAATGTCAACCTATTCACATGCACACATTTTTTACATGTTTCACTGTACATAACCAATAAGTAATGTAATTCTTTTAATGCACATGCTACATAATGTTGACGCTCCCACTAATGCTAATATATCAGCAATATTTGTAATGTGTTGGATAAATCATACTACTTATCACCTTTAATTTTATAGTGCCATAAACAATACAATAATGACACAGAGAGGACACCAAGGTCCGAACTAGGGAGGGACACCATTGAACTTTGTCTACCAGTCATTCACTCTTAAAATGATTTTGGTTAGCTGTAGCTTTTGCTACTGAAGGTAAAAAGCAAAGCCTTTGAAATTAGCTCCAGCTAATTTAGGTTTGGACATTTCCCTTGTTACCGCAATTAGTTTTGCCTATATTCTTGACCAATATGATACTTTAACTTAATTACAACTTGTATTTAGCTTTTTGAAATCATTGAAGCAGCATTAATAGATTTTATGGCCATTTGAGGGCAGCGCAACCTGCAAAAAAAAAGCAACACTGACAAGTTATCACTGTATAAAGTTCTTGTGGTGAACGTGTTAGCAAATAATTGCCTTTTAACACATCCAGCTGACCAAGAATAACATTAGCATCTACTTGGAGACATGTTTCTAACCACCTGACGAATGTAAGTACAATAGTCACATTACTTTTAGCTCTGTTTGATTCCCTGCCAACTCCTGTGGGAAATATCTGGCTGCTTAGCTGCCAAATGGTTCTTTGGTAGTTGCTAACTTTGTCTGCCGTTTTGGTGCTTGCCGGGTAGCGTATAGTTGGTTCATCAGAGCTTTTTCGCTTTCCAGACAATGCCTGCTGCGTCTGGAAACGAGGCTGATGAGGAAGTTGTGTGTAGTGAAACCAAAACAATGAGCTAAAAGATGCTAAAATGCTAGAGCTGAGGGCAACTGTGGAGCATATTGATTAGTGCAGCTTTAAGGATTCTCCATCAAGTTGGACAGCAGAGTTTTTAGGGGTTTAAAATACATTATGTATAGGCTATTGTCCTGTTGCTAATAATAATGCTAACTGCATAACTGTGAAGTGTGTGCATATGCATAATGTGTAAATGTGTATTCAGGTGCACATTTTTCAGTTCTTTTGCATGCAGATTTTTGTGTGTGCATACAGTATGCAAGTGGGCGTGTGTGTGTGTTTGAGTCATAAGCCAGCTAGTAGCCAGGCCCGCCATCCATAGTGATTAGTAGTAAAATTTTAATGGGGGATCCATACATATGTCTAGCTGTCAGCTTTACGAGCAAGCCTCACCATGCCAGCCTGGACTACAGACAGCCAGGACACAGACGCTGTTCTACACACACACACATACACACACACACACACACACACACACACACACACACACACAGACTGAGTGTCTCTTTCTATCACGGTCTCTTTTAGCGGTGCCACAGGGGCCAGTACTGTCACAGTGCTGTCAGCACCGGGTGCTCAGGGCCCTAAATGAAGGCATCAAGCGCTCTCATCCCCCGCTGTAATAAAACCCAGTCAACAAGCCCCCGCCGCGGGCAACACATAATGGGCTTTTTATTTCCGTTTGGTTGCCCCAGCCTACGGAATTAAAGCCCAGTTTGGTGAATGGAGTACAAGGTGGCCTCAAGGTCACTGGGAGAGCGGTGAGAGGGGGCTGAGGAGGACACCTTTAGGTTTCAAACCAAGATCCACAAAATGTTAAGGTCTCAGTCCTCTGAAGGTAATCACGTGGAATGTAAATTTTAAAAGAGAACATGTTAGTTTTTGTAAAATTCTGAAAATGTCTGAGGTGAGATAGAGTCTCACTATCTGAAAACGTACCAGTATAAGATACATGTCCACAATATGAGAGAGGGAGAAAGACACACAGAACAAAGCATCAGACTATGGTAAGAAATATCAGAAACTCCAACTGTGGCCTCCTGGTCATCATGTGCTTGTTATATTTGAGCAATTAGGTCTTTATAATTTAAATTACAAAATAGTTGCATTATCATCTTCAAAAGACAATATTGGTGAAGTGCAAATACAGTAGCCTACTTACAGAAAGGTTTTACTTATAATAATTGGATGTGGAATTACTGGATTTTCGCTTGTCTAGATTTTTTAAGCTAGTTTGTTGGAGACATGTTACCAGGATGGTGACCAGACATGTCGTAGGTGGTAAGGTCTAAAAATGGACACATCTAACTCTGCAGCCATCCTCAGGTACAGGGATTTTATATGACAGTGAAGGCACAGTCTCCCTAGCAAGAAAGAAAATCTGGAAAGGCAAGCAAGCGCTGAATGTGTTACATAGCAAATTTATTTTAAACAGTCAGAAAAGACCAGAAGCTTGTCATTGCTGGTACCATTTCGAGTGAAAAGCTGAAATGAGGCTACACGTTAGCAGTTACGCTAATGAGGAGCGTAGTTTGGCAGCAGCCCAGCAAATCCACTGTGACCCCAGTGATCTCATTTACCCCACCTGCCCCATTTAGGGAGCAACAGGAAGCAAATGATCTCTGTAGAAAAAGGTCAAGGGTCAGCCCATGTTGTTGTGTCAGAGCAGACTAACTGGTGGCGTGTGTCAAAGGCATGTTGTGTGTGTGTGTGGGTATGTGGGTATGTGTGTGTCAGAACAGGATTCTCCATGTGGTGGTATTCGGTAATGAGAGGAAAAAACAACAGAGGAACAGGCTGTAAACAGCGACAGGTGCCTTGTTAGGTTAGAATTACCAGGAACACACGTGCACACACGCACACATTACACTTACACGTCCTGCGAGCTACCATCTGGTAATGCTCTGGAGAAACATTTGAGCGTTTGTTTTTGTAACTGACAAGATTATCCAATGTGGCTAAACTATTAGCCACCAATTAGATGAACCATTTGAATTCCACTGGTAGAACTGACTGAAACAAAGATTAAGACAACTTGAGACAGCAACAGATATCAGTGACATGTTGACACAGTGAAGGCTGTTTTAATGAAGGCGTATTTTTACTGCATAAGTGATATCAGGAGATAGTAATATCTCGCTATGTCCACATTTAATGTTTAACCAGGTCTAATTAAGAAATAAAAAATCTTGCTCTTATCATATGAGGGACAAACTAGAATAAGTCATGCACTTCATTCAGGGTTTGTACCAATCTGTCAATCTACCAATTCAACTCATCAGTTTCTGATTTCTGATTTGAATTACTGTATGTCACGGGTCATCTCACCCGAACAACGTGCTACAAACCAGAAAAAAAAGAAAGTAGGAAATTGAGGAAATCTCTTACATTAAAAACATTTTACATTATTTCAGTTGATTTACTTAATTCCAAATATATATATATATATATATATATTCCAACTCTGTGGCAACAGTTTATGGAAGGCCCTTTTCTGTTCCAACATAACAATGCCTATTGTGTGGCGGCTAGGGGAATGGTTTTCTGATTTGGTAGGGAAGAACTTGACTGACCTGCAGGGACCTTCCACAGAACACCTTTGGGATGAATTGTCAAAGCGACTGCGTGCCAGGCACCTATTGCCCAATATCAGAGCCTGACCTCACCAATGCTCTTGCGGGTGTTCACATATACTTTTGGCCATATAGTGTACTCTTTTCTAAGTGGAGAGGGGAGGGACAATGTCAGTTGTCAATTAAAGCAAGCCAAATGACAAAAGTGGACATGGCAGGTTTTCTAACAAATAGACTTGGAAGAGATATGCCATTATGGAAGTGGCTAACCATCACTGAAGTACTTAGTGAATGTCTCCTGATAACGCCAGCTAGACTCCCTTTTAGGCGATACTTTACTTAATTGAGTGTGAAACCTTTATCACCATCAAGACAGAGAGGGAAAAGAGGGATGGGTGGATGGAAAAAAAAAGACAGAGGAGAGGAAGAGATGGTGGTAGAGGATGAAGGAGAGGACAGGAGAGAGACTTAAGAGAAAAGAAGAAGAGGAAAGAAAAGGTGGGGAAAGGAGAAGACGACAGAGGAGGTGAATGAATGTCCCTCACCAGATGGAGTGGTCATATAGGCAGGTACCCTCCAAATGAACCTCCACCCCTCCCCTCGTATTAACCCCCATCCCCTCCACCCCCAGTATACTGAACCCCACCACTCCGTCATGCTATTACCTCCCTGTCTCTTTCATTATCTGCCGTGAACTCTGGGTAACCTCGTCGCGGCCATTCTTTATGTCATGGCCCGCAACGCGAGCCGTGATTTAGGCCCATCCAGTCCACCTAATTTGATTTCATCATCACGGGGTGCAGCGAGAAACAGGGGGGAGGAGGGTTAGGTTGTGGGAGGGGAAAGGGGGAGACGAGAAGGGGAAAGGAGAAGAAGGTGGAGGTGATGGTGGTGGAGGGTTTGGAGAGAAAGCAGTAAGGGGATCTCAGGAGGGGGGTCACATTGGTTAAGCGTTAGCCGAACGACTTGAAGAGGCTAATAAAGTAATCAAGGCCTTCGTTACATGGCCATAATATTCGCCCTAAAACACTGATGAGTATTATCGGGCCCAATCATTAGCCAACATTAATAGCTTTTTCCTCCTCTCCTCTCCTCTCAACCTCTATGTCTCTTCTTTGCTTCCATCTCTGTCTTACACTTATACACACTCTTAAATGTCTGTAGTTGTATTCCATTTCTTTCATCTCTCTGTCCCTCAATTTATAGGTCATATTGGCACCCTCTAAATAGCAGTTACCATCCAAACTAGACAGAGATACTGTGTTATACCTCTTGGTGAGACTGTTCTCCCAGGAAAGATGACAAAATCAGTAGTTTCAGCGAGTGCCCCAAAACATCATGTTTGCGTTCAAGTGACAAAGTCCTCTAGTGGCCGTAATAATTATGACGGGATCACAGGACTAAGTCAGGTAACATCCTAGAGGGGTCAACAAAACCTCAGACGTTAACATGGGAGACTGTTGTTTGTTTCCCGTTTAAAACCGCAAGTCAGAGCTGGGTTTTTTTCACCATGACCACGGTTACTCCCTAACCTTAACCACATGTTTATTATTGTAAACATGGCAATGAAGGTCCCCCAACCTTAACAAAGAACTCATTTCAACGCAAACTATGAACTTTCCCTAAACCTAACCAAGTCATTTCTGTGCCTAAACCTATGTGTCGTTTCTAGAGGACATGGACCAACAACATATTTTGTTGTTTAATTTGAAGGACTTGAGTTGAGTATTACATTATCACCAATATTGATGATAAGGAATAGCTACAAAGTTGGGAACATGTTGTTATGCAAATCATTTAAGTAAATCGCAATGGGTGTTTTAGTGGCATTTGCATTGACAAAGCATTAGCAAGTATGACAGAAATGATGATGCTATTATTGTAAAATTATTGTGCACAACTCAAAGGAAAGAGACAAAGTTGTTTCGAGGTGCGGCTGTAAATTTTGGCATTCCACACCAGAAACACAATAGCTTTAGTAATTTGTTCAAATGCCTAAAATGACCTTTATGTCTTTCAGAAGCAAAGTCAGAGTAGCATGATGTTGTTATAGTATTGCAAAAGCTTGAATCTAAAAAGGTTGGGGTGGATGTTTAGGCGCACAAAGACTATAACTTTGACATGGGAGATTGCTGTTGTCTTCCTGTTTCCAGTCAGCGCTGGTTTCTTTTAACATAGCCCCAACCCCCCAACTATGATCTTTCCCTAACCTTATCCAAGTAGTTTTTGTGCCTAAAGCAAATCAAACCTTAAGGTGGCAGATCAAAAATGTTTGTAATGGCCATTTGTAACATTTTTTTTATGGTTTTGGAAGACACTGACAAATTATGCCATCATGCTGACAGGGGCGCTTATATGGGTAATTTTGAAAGGCAGTGTTCATTTAGTTTGGTGGACATGTTTAAATTTCAGTTTTCTTATGGGGTCTGGCAGTTGTTTTACTTTTGGCCTTGTGTATGGATTTTTAATATATATTTTTCTCAAAAATGTCCTATACTGTGGTATATGAGGTGTAATCTGTTTTGTTTTTTTTAGTATTTAGCATGCAGAGCATGATAGAATATATTGTCTATTTATCTGTCTGTTCATATAATTTATCAAAGTCTCTCTGGCCAGCCAGCTCATGTGACAATTAGCCAATGCAGAGAAGAAATGAAAGCCTGACACTCCACAGCTGCCGATAGCATGTTTCTATCAATGACACATCCTTCGCATACACAGTGTAATGCATGTCGGTACGCACACACACTCACGCACAGACACACATTCAGACAGACAGACATGTACTCTCCTCTGTTTGACACACAGACACAGACACTGTCATTGCAGGGTAATCATCAGCCATTAGGATACATGGAGAAAGACAACAAAGCAAAGTGTCTTCATAGCCAAACCGGCTATTATCTTTCACTCAATACACCATAAAGGAAAGGAGGGAATTTAGAGAGTCTGCACTGTTAAGGCCATATATGTTGTTAACTTCGAGTTGAGCTTCAGATGAAATTACGTTACGTCTTTGTTAGCCTGTTATGTTGAGGAGGGGGGGAGTGGAGACAGAGAAATAGAGACATTCATAGAAAAAGTCTAGACAGAGAAACAGAAATGATACTCTTCTTCCTCCCTGTATTTTCTCTCCAGAATGCTTTGATTTGCCAGCAAGAGAGTCACAAACACAAACTGCCATCTTGTGTTTGAATTGAAGTCCAAGTGCAATGAGGCATCTAATTCAACTTAATAGAATATTCTGTATACAAACCAACTTTTGGAGGGTACGGATAAGAAAAAAAAGATACAGATTGAATACAACACGCTGACTGAATACAAATCTATAGGTAATGACATCAGTATTTCGCGTTGAAAACAGGAACCATCTATCAAAGTCAGAGCTGAGGAGAACGCCTCTTCACTCTTCAATATAACTCTTTGACGGGAACTACATGGTAATGCATAACGATTGCTTGAATGCGATTATCTTCCAGAGGGGGAAAAATGGCCATCTATTTTCAGAGTGTTTGAGAGTGTTTGAGTGTGTGTAACAAAGTCAGCCCAGACACTTGTACAAACCTCTGCTGTTCCAGAAAGGGTATTTTATGCTCTACATAAGCACGTACACACACACACACACACACACACACACACACACACACACACACACACAGTAGCTGACTGTTACAGAAGCTAGTCACCAGTCAGTCAATCAACTGGCACCTGCAGTCATTTGATTGTGTCAATGCATGTGCATTTAGGTGTTTGATTGCACGTTACAAGCATGTATTTGTACGTGAAAGCAAACTCTACTGTACACATCACTGGGCTTGTTTTTAAAAGAAAAAGTTAGACATTTTGGAAAGTACTCTTATTTTACTTTCTTGCGAAGAATTAGATGAGAAAATCGATACCACTCTCATGTCTGTGCCTCGAGTACGGAGCTAGAGCCAGGAGGTGATTAGCTTAAGTTAGCAGGTAAAACCTAAGCTAACCTAGCAGACTGGGAGAAGGGGGAAGCAGCTAGTCTAATTCTTCCAAAGAAATAAATCTCCATAAAACCACCACTTCTTGGTTTTACATCTCTGTTTGTGTACAAATGAAACAAAAAAGATATAATGTGTTAATTAGTGCGCTTTAGAGGTACTGGTAGGCACATTTTTTTTTTACTTGGATAGAGCCAAGCTAGCTGCTTATAGTCTTTATGCTAAGCTAAGCTCATCACCTCCTGGCTCTAACTCCATATTAAATGCACAGACATGTGGGTGGTATAAATTTTCTCATCTAAAAGTGTTGGATAAAAAGGCAAATTTGCATATTTCCCAAAATAACAAACTATTCCTTGAAACAAAATTCCAGTTTATTACAACTTGTGTCTTATTTTCGTAATGTTAGCCATTCTTTCCTTGTGATATGATAACACTGAACTTGTTAAAATCATTACTGAGATCTGGGAACACGTGACATTGATACAACAAAGTCCGACAAGGCAAAAAGTCCAAGGAGTCAGACAGGTTTTATAAGTGGACAGATTAGCAAGAAATCAGTTTGAACTGAATTATTTAGTGGTAGTAAAACAGAAAGTAAGCACACCTGCAATGTTGGTGTGTGTGTGCACAGCAACAGCAAGTATGGGAGGGAACTTTACTTGGCAAGTAAAATAGTATTATTACTGATAGGAGTAATGAGCAACATTGAGAAAATAAGACCAAAGTTGTAATAAATCATATATTTTAAGTTATATCTTACCTGCATGCATTACTATTATTACATATATTCCCAAATAATAACTCTTTGGGGAGAAGCATCACTGCTGCAGCAGAAGAGCAAACATCCAAAACGTGACACTTCAATGACGACTAAATATTTAATCAGTGCCAGTTATTTTCTGCCAGGTTATGCCTCCATCTGGGTAGGAGCCGAGTGTAAGCGCATGTGTGTGTGTGTGTGTGTGTGTGTGCGTTTCTGTGACCTCAAAATGAAGGATTAGAAGAAAGGACTGTCTGCATTCCTCTCTGTGTTTCTCACTCACTCACACTCAGTTCCTGCGCGTATACTGGCATCATTACTACAACGCTGCTGTATGCAAAGACCATATGTTCAATTTAGTGAATGCCAAGATATCATTGATAATGATTACGGCTGATGATGTGTGTCTGACAGGGAAACACAGAGGGTGGGGTTCATTGCATGAGTCATCGTGTAGCATATAGGGCGTATAGGTGCAAGGCAAACATCAGTTCCTCCACATTTTGCTGTTGTATGTAATGTGTTCCATTTGTTTAAAGGGGATTATATGGGAAATATGTGTTCATTTAGAGGGTGTCAGAGTGATTCTGGCATGCTCCGTTTTGAGTATGTGCATATTACAAATCAAGATCTTTGACTCTGAAAACATTCCAATTTATAGCAGTTTCTTTGATTTTTGGGCAAATAAGAGACTAAAAAGAAGGACTTACCTGGGAGGAGAAGACAAACAGGAGGGGAACAAGGCCCATGGAAAACACAGAAAGAGAAAAGAGACAATATTAGGAGCATTACTAAGCAGCATATGGCCTGTGTTTCCACATTCAGCCTCTCTGAAACCATGTAATGATCTTTATATGAAAAAGGACCGCAAGATGACTGTAAATCCAAAGTCACATTACTCTCCAACCGCAGCAATTATGTGAATAGCATGCATGTCAACAGTTATAAGCATGTCCTGTTTGAGCGTGTGTGTATGTGTGTGAGGGTGTACAGTTTTTTAATGCCACCCAGCAACACAGAAAAACCTTGTTAAATTCGAGTCAGGAACAGACGTACTCTCCACGCGACCACAAGCTTTCCTCCTCCCTCTGTGTCTCCCTCTCTCTCTCCTTCCCTCCTCCCTCCCTCCTTACAGTGGTGTAAACACAGATTGTTAGGTTAGGGGTTAAAAGTGTTGTGCTTAGATTCTCTCAGCACTAATCTGATTTCTCCTCTCTTTGCACATCTATATTTATTTGGTTTTGTCAACACTCACGTCTCTCTCTCTCTCTCTCTCTCTCTCTCTCTCTCTCTCTCTCTCTCTCCCAGCGTATTGATCGTTGCTAATGGATTGGCTCTGATTCCGGAGACGTCTAACATGCTTTCCTATCCTCTTATTTTCACCCGGGGAAATCAATGAGGAAAGGCCTGCAAATTTAGACAGGATCAGGTTTTAAGGAATCTACAGCGAGACACAGCCCACCGGTGTGTGTGAGGAGAGAGAGAGAATGTGTGTGTGTGTGTGTGTGTGTGTAGGTGGTTTGGTATTCAGAAACAATATGTGGCTTTATGTTGAGGTGCACGTTTGCAGTGATTTTGTGGTACCTGCATTTTGTGATCACGATGAGGTAGACAGTCATCGACATGAACACAGTCAGGGATTGTATTTCCACATTTATGTTAACCCCTTAAAATCAAAAACGCCATGTTTTAATTAGTATGGCTATACCATTCAATACAATAGGTCTTTGCATCATTTTATTAGACAAAATTCAGCCTGAAATATTTGGCATCTTTGGAAACTTTGGGCTCTCCATTAGTACATACAGTTGCATCACAGCATGAGTTTGTGCATACATGCACTTGTATAGATTAAACTACCCTACAGTATATAAAGTAGTTCAAATTAGCTCCACCTTGACCAGCTACAACATTAAAATGCTTCTGATATATGAATGCATCAATAATAATAATGATCCAATAACATAATATGGGATCTATAATAATATAACACTCACAGGAGCCATTCTGCATAACGAATACTTACTATTTTTTATATTTTAAGTACATTTGTCTATAATACTCTTGCATTTTTACTTAAAGACACTTAAAGAATAGAAGAGTGTTTTTACATTGAGGTATTGCTACTTGTTTTCACTCCATCATAATAAAGACAAAACGGCAAAGAAGTTGGATCTCAGTGTGATTTCTGACAACGTATTGACTGCAGGGCCCCACGTGTCCACGTGCTCTGAAACTATGAATAGCAGTTTGACATTAATCGATGAATATATCATCCACACTGATACACCATACAGTATCTAGCTCTCTCGCTCTGTCAATGTCTCTCTCTCTCTCTCCATCTCTCCCTCTCCCTCTGTCAATGTCTCTCTCTCTCTCTCCCTCTCTCTCTGTCAATGTCTCTCTCTCTCTCTCCATCTCTCCCTCTCCCTCTGTCAATGTCTCTCTCTCTCTCTCCCTCTCTGTCAGTGTCTCTCTCTCTCCCTCTTGTTTCCTTCATTTCCTCATTGGTGCTAATTTGACAACAAAATGGCTAACAGGAGGGTGTGATCTTGCTCTACTCCTTTGACCTTCATTCACCGTGTGGTCAAATTCGCTGATGCCTGACTGCATGAATAAACATGCACACACACACACACACACATACGCACACACACATCCTCAGTGGGATGAACATGGACAGAGACAGAGGTCCCCACTGCTGCTCAAACAACGGATGGAGCTGTGTTAAATCTGAGAAGGCAATCAATGACCAATGAGGACTGTGACTGTGTGTGTGTGTGCGTGTGTGTGTGTGTGTGTGTGTGTGCATGGCATGCAGGGGGCAGAAGGGCCCAGCAGGTTTGAAACTTTATCCCGGGGCCAGATCATTTATAAATGGGAGGATATTGATGACTTTAGTGTGTGTGTGTGTGTGTGTGTGTGTGTGTGTGTGCGCATGTGCAGGGGAGAGATTGCGCCCGACTGTGTGTGTGTGTGTGTGTGTGTGTGTAGGTGGGAAGATATCAATGTGCTCCCTGCCTCTTCACACAGCAGAGCAAATTGGAGAAGTTGTCAGGAGTCACAACATGAGGGGCCAGCCAGGGGACGGAAAGGGCTACAGGCAGGATGGCGCTGAGCTGATGGCTGAATATGAGGAAGGCCTGGGGCATGATGGGATGTGAATGGGGGAGTAAGGGATGGGTGTATAGTTTAATCTAGCATTAGGAGGTTTCCTTAGGATAAGTTAAAAAGTCTACCAGTTAGGTGAGACAATGTTACTTACGGAGCGGTTAGCCTTATTCTGTGGTTTTCTGACGATACTTCCGTTATAAATCCACTGGACATAATCACCTCACAAATATCACATTGTAAGAATTCTCATGAGCACGCCTGCAAACAACATTATTTATCATTTAACCAAAGCTAGATAATTTTAAAAGTCCACTATCTTCCTCCTATAATTACTTATACTTAGTAATTATTTAATTACTCCTATATTACATTTGACATTAAACTTGCGTGGCCCTCACTGAGAAGCTAATTTTATTGGTTATACAAATAACCCTAGTTCCACACTTTATGGCTAAGCCTCTCTGTTTCTATCTTTAGCAAGAGTTTAATCCTGACGCATTCATTTAAAACCACAAACATTATATTGTCCCGTTGCTTAAATTAATGCACACCTGCCAGCCAATCAGAATCTAGAATTCTCCGTGGCCATGGTATAATGTTTAGGATATGTGATTTGTCAATAAAGCCCCAATCAGCAATCTGTGCCTTTCCGCCCAAATCAGATTAAATGATCTTTTAAAAAATCTTGGAAGAAATCGTACAACAACATATGATTGACAGGCATCCGTTTGAAGCCACATACAATACACACACACACACACACACACACACACACACTCCTGTTATAGGGACAGCAGACTTTTAGCGGATGTCAAGGTTGGATAAATGGAGGCTGGAGGATGGAGTATGGAGGGGGGTGTTTCTCTGCCCAAACTCCTCCCTCTCCTGAGAGCTGCTTTCACCCCTCCCACCCCCCACCCCCTACCCCCGCCCTACACCTCCCCCTTTACCCCCTACACTTTCAC
>LKNJ01003269.1:0-47106 GCA_002120245.1 Maccullochella peelii | reverse complement strand
ACACACACACACACACACACACACACACACATATCTACAGACAGACACACTAACAAATACAGGCCCTAAATGAACTAACAACCACATCTAATTTTTGTGCCTTTTGCTAAAATGAGTAAGTGAGGCCTGCAGTCAGATGGATGCTGCTTATCTAATTTAATCCTGACTGTGTTCACTGGTTCCATTAACTGGAAGAAGACTTGCAGAAGGACCGTTTTATTTCTCTATCCAGTGCAGGCAGCACACAGACGCCGGCTGTCTGCCTCCGGCTGTTCTGGAGTGAAAGTGTCCAGTCCAGCAACGCAGGCCGCTAACAAGAAGCACCAGCTCAAAGCTCAATGCTGCTGCATTTTGCTGGGTGTGATAAGTTTGTTAACTATAATTTGACTCTGGCAAACATCAGTTCTACTGTAAACGTAGTCAGGCCTCGTGCCTCCAGCAGCATTCTGCAGGTACAGGAGGGGAAACTGCACACCGCCTTAGAGAGATGCAGGAAATTCCAATTCAATTTCATTAAGAATGCAGCCCTACAGTTCATTATTCCAAGTAGGAATATTCAGCAAGGCTTTAAAGAGTAACTTAACACAAGGCTGAGAGGTTTCGTGTCTGTTTCACCTCAGAACTATGCTCTTTTGGACCTGTAACCACACCCATCAGTGATGTCACCAGGTCCTGGAGTCCACCTGTACTTCACTGGTGAAGTTAAACCACTGGAGGTCAGCAAAGACAGAGGTTTTCAGGGCGCGTTACGTTACTATTTAATCAACCTCAAGGTTTCTGAGCAATTTAACACCATCTATCTAGTTGTCCAGCTGCCACAACACAATGCGATATTGTCTTAAGATGTCCTTGTCAGTGAAGTAGAAGAGAGTTTTCATAAAAAACTGGATACATATGAATTGGTTTGTACCTGTCCTATGAGCTGCACGATGAAGTCCACCACCAGCTTGGAGTCCTTGTTGAACATCCCCTGCCACAGCTTGTCCACCACCCGCTGGGTGAAGTAGAAGACGTTGTTGACCAGAATCTGATAACTGCCACCACTGCTGAGGGGCAGAGAGGCATCTTCACCTGAATGGAGAGGAACACAAAGAGACACGGTTACATGTATTTAGCTGCCATTTACAATGCACTACCTGCTCCTTCTTACAGCTGAGAGAGGAAAACATCTTTTTAACAATTTCACAATTATTTGCACTGGTTTCAGAGACCGATTGTAAATATAGTATTTTGAGACTTGTGTAAATAATATTCTCCCATAACAAGGGTCCTATGTCTTTATCAACAGAAATTACCTTCCAGATTAAACAACATAGCATGCTGACGGTAATATGCGCAAATTCCTTCTTTTTTTTTCTTCATCGTGTTATAGATTACGTACTGTAAAACAAGCTGAAACGTAGATTACTAGCTCAGATACATTTAGAGGTGAGGTCAGAGGGGATGTGTTCAAAGGGCAAAAACATCATTTGAAAAATAGACTACAGACTAAATATAACACAAGCAGCCATGCAGAATGCTGAAGATGCTTGCAGTTCTCTGGGCTCCAGACTGTGATTTGCTGACTCATGGTGCGTAACCATCGAAGCATCTCACAGTGCCAAAGAATGGGCCCAGGCTGTCCAGCAGCATACTCATCCAGGCCACTTTCTGCCTAATCATCAGCTATTTCTGTTAACAGCCGCCGGCCAAATACTGTTCAATTAAGAGGCAGGTTTGTCTTCTCTCCTCGCCACTGCGGCAGGCAGCGAATCATTAAGGTAAGATGAAACATCAGTGAGCTGCATGAGGAAATTATTTGGAGGTTTGTGTTTATCCTAAATCTATAGAATACTGGAAAACAACAAGGTTGGCAGGTGAGGTAGGTAAACGTCAAACAGACTGGATCCCTCTGTATGAGGGATTTTGTTCTGACCTAGAAGGACATCAGCAGCCAGAAGGTGCTCCATGACGCCGTCCAGGATGTTGGACTGAAACTCCTTCTGCTGAGTTCTAGTGGAGCGCTCCGGGGAGGCCTAGGACCAGAAAACAGACACACACATTTAGGGCCATTATTCATTAGGAGTTATGATGGGTAAATATGTGTGTGGGTTAGCTCTCAGTTAAAATCAAGTGATCAGAAGTGAAGTCTGCTACAGTACTGGCTGGTCTTCAGTAACGAGAAAAGTATTGTTAATAGGTAATAGCATACTTTTATTAATCAAATGAGAGAAAACATACAGAATTATAGATGATTATCTGCTAATTAAAGTGCTTAATGGGATGATTTGACTCAAATATTTAAATTCTGTGTCCATATTCTCGTTGACCAGGCAACACCCCCACCCCTCCTCACCTCCAGCAGCAGGTCAATGATGGGCGTCTGCTTGCTGGCCGGGGTCATGCAGAGATTGTCCATGATCAGGACCCTCATGAAGTCGAAGACGTACTTTTTGGCTGGGTGGTTGGTCAGGGACGTCTTGGAGCCCACGTTGCAGTATTCAGACTGGCTGCGGTTCATACCCGAGTCCCCGGCGAAGGCCTTGAACTCCTCGGTGGGAGAACCCGCCTCGTCATCCAGATCGCTGACCTGGAACGGATGGAAAGACACAATTTATCAATAGTTTTCATTTATATTGATTTTACATTTATAACAGGACAGCACTTTATCAAGGTACAGAATAATGACGTTTTATTACAGAAAACCATTTATTCATAAATATACAGTTATACCTATAGTAAACTGTCTGAAAACACGTTTTCTTCTGAGAAAAACTGCAGTGTCTTGCACTTTGCTCTTCAAACTGCAGTAGTAAAGGTTACAGTGGCCAGAAGAAGATTCCAAAGGGGCAATTAATTACAGCTTTTATTGCCCCATAGGAGAGAATCACAATATATCTGCAGCGGGTTGATAAGGTTACTGATCAATACCTGTGATTACCTGCTCTGGTAATGAGATTTATTTGCCTTTAAACCCAATTCCAGACCCTTTCCCTCAGTGTTGGAACAAAAACTCCTCGTGCATTTGAACTTAAAAGTCTTGAGACGAGAGATTTGTGCAGAAGAAGGTAAAGTGCTATTAAAGTTGCTGCATTTCCTTGCAGTCACCAGTAAAGGTCACTTTAAAGGATTTCCTTTTGCTTCTTCACTCGTGCAGAAGTTAATTTGGCTTCAGATTCATTTCGGGGGGGGAAACATATGTACAGCCTTACCATCTCGGAGTAGGGCCTGATGTTGAAAGGAAAGACAGATGCCGCCAGGGCACAGAGGAACTCAGGACTGTGCCACATTGGTGCCAGGTCGGGAACGTTGTGGTACAGATACCTAAAGAACTGCATGAGGGTGACCGGGTACTCCCTCTGCCAGGAACCTTCCTCCTCTGACTGCCACGGCTGGAAAACGACACACAAACAAACAAATCAAGCACTACGGTTGGGCGATATGTTCCAATTTTCCAACCGTCAGCCCAACAACTAGCGATTGCCGATATATTCGCATGTTTCCCACTCCCCAGACCAACATCCACGGTCTTTAATGTGAAAATCTGATTTTACTAAAACATTACAGCCTACTCTTCTTGAATTAAACAAAATAAATCATCTTGAGATCTTTGCTAAGCAATACGCTGTAAAAACAGGCTGAACTATGCTATTAAATGATCAGGTTGCAATCGATCAATCGATCGGACAGCAACCACTAAAGACGCCTTAATTGTCATTTAGTCACTGCCCTGTTTTGTGAAAGACTCGTCAGAAATCAGTGCAAGAAGAACGTGCATAATACGGCCCAACTCCAACTGCCAGTTCCTATTCGCGCACGCTTTGAATTGCGCTTTACAAGTTAATAATTTACCAAGTTGAATTCTCGAGGAGGAAGACAATTAAATTACCAAAATAAAATGACAAAAAACGACCGGTGATGGACTCAGCCAATCGCCAATAGCAAATATACTGACTTGACTGAATCCTTTTCCTTCAAACTTCATATTTAGAAGCAGTGGAAGTGCTAGTTTTTCAGTTCAAACCTGGAGGATCTAGGCAAAGTGGAACTCGTTCAAGCAGCAGCCTGTGCCGTGAGCGAGGCACCCGGGTGGTCAAGGGAAGCTTCTCAGAAACCAGCAGCGAGACTCACTGAGAAACCGCTGGCTGTGATGAGGTGTGTGGATGAGGATGAAAACAGCATGTGCGCAGAGTCATTTTTGTTGGATTAATGGAGCTTAAAAAGACACCTTTAAAGAATCCAGGCAGCAACTAAATAAAGAACCACTTAACAAGGACTGATGAACATGAGAAACCTCTCACATATAAGAGTCTTCCAACACGTAAGCTCTCTGTGTGGGAGTGTTCAAAAGTAATCTGCTTTTGGGGAAAGGTGTTAGGATTTAATTAGTCAAATTATGGGTAAAGAGGTTTTTCTTAAGCCTTAACTGTGCAGTTGGAATAATGATCCTGAGAGCATTTCGTCCTCAAGAAATTAAAGGTCATTTTTCTGTCCATTCTGTTGATTCAGTTTCAAAATACAGTACAGCTGTTTCAAACGCTTTTCAAATTACTGTACAGACTAAATGACTGTACTTAACTCAGTACTTACTGCAGCATGAGGAACTCCAAGTTTCGCTGCTGCATCTCGTTGGCTCGTTTGTGGCAATTTGTCATATTAAGCTTCGAGGAGACGACATTTTATATTGAGAGAAAATGTTCTTTTTCCCGTCATATTCCCCTCAGGTAGCCAGCCGGGTTACCACCAGGCAAATATCAAGGGAGTAAAATAAAATTAAAAAAATAGGATTACCGTAGTTTTAAATTTATTTTCCATATGTTGTCATGTATGAAAAGACCCGAAATGAACAATGTAAACGGATCAAATTATTATTATTTTTTGGATAATATATTTTTGAATAAATGTTTTGGGAGAACTACATCTGACACTGTAAAGGCAAGTGAAATATGCATTGATTATACGTTTTTAGGGAACTGGATGACCTCCTGTCCTGATTGTACTCCAACTAGTTTTTTTCCTTCTGTTCGATTGTATCAACTGTTTGATTATGTTTGTCTGCTTTCCATTTATTCATCCTATTGGTCACGTTAAATTAGACAGTGATATTTGTCTGGGCTTTTACCTTCAGAATTATATTCTTCTCGAAAGTGACAACACAGATTAATTTAAAAAGAACTTCTGAAAACCCCGGGTTTTTCCCAGTGTAGGCTGAGCGGTGGATCTCACCAGGTTGAGCATGCTGCGCAGCATGGCCAGCAGCAGGAAGGCGGCCTCGGTGTACACGTTGTGGATGGAGCCCACCACTGTCGCACTGGAGGCCGGCATGCCAAAGATGAACGTCCAGATGGAGTCCAGGTCAAACTGAGAAGACGAGCACACACACTGGGGTAATATACACACTACATATTACTACATTTGAACAAGCTGCATGTGTGTTCTTCCACCTATGTGTTGTTTTTACTGCTAATGTCTGTATATCAGGCATCTGGAATCTCTTATCAGGGCTCTGTGGCATCCTTTATGTGGTTACAGCTGCAATTGATTAATTTATAGATTATTGTACTGATTTGTTGCAAGCCATGCTACATATAAGTGGGTAAAGTAACAAGAGCTGCAAACGTAAATTACCCTCAAAATACAGTCAGACTCTGAAGGCTGTCAGAGACTATTATGTTGGCAAATTTGACTCACAGTTTTATTAAACATATACACATTTAAGTATATGCTTCAGCTGTAGCAATGTCCCCATTTTTTTCCACTCTCAAAGATTATTTTTAAAAATTTAATTTAATTTGAGGGAGAAAGAAATTAAGTCTTTCTAAAGACCTTAACGTTTAATTTTCAAATTTCATACAAATGCAGGATTTTAGATTGAAAAGCTGCAATCATTTGTTCAGTAAAATTCAGATCACAAGCAAACTGAGCAGATGCATTATTATTATTAGTAAAAGAAGAAAAAAGGTGGGGCATACTAACATGTACCTGCAGGCTGTCTGGCAGCTCGGTGACGGGCTGCTGCAGGAACAGCGCCATGAGCAGGAAGTAGAGCTCCGGCACGTTGGTGTGTTTGGGCAGCAGCGTCTGCAGCACAGGGAATCCTGGGAAGTGGCAAGCGTCCCGGTTGATCTCGCGCACTGTGGAGCGCCCGCCGGCACTCCGGCCCACGTTGAAGCCTACAGAGGGGGGGGTTGGAGAGTTAAGGGAGGAGAGGACCGGCAAGTCTGAATACAGCGGTTGTACGTGGTTTGGGGTTTAATGGGGTTTATCAAGGAGGTGGTTATAATAATAACCCAGGACTGTAACCGTCTAACTGAGCTAATCAGGCAGGATTTAAGTTGGAAACAAAATAACTTAGAAGATTTAGGGAAGAAGGATTTGGTTGAATAAAACTACAGTAAGGGCTTCAACCTGATAGCACACACTCTGACAATGCTACAGCAGCGGTAGTTAGTTAGGCCATGGCACTACTCTGTGTAGTTTTCATAAGCAAGGTCAATGGTTCTCAGCCTGGAGGCTGGTAAGATATTGGTGGTTGTAATGTAGTTTAAGATAGTAAAAAAGCACATATATGAGCATATTCTTTATTTTTGTCAACAATGTGCTTAAATAGTGAATAAAAGGACCTGTAAGGATCAGCATTTCGAGGCAGAAGTTCACAATTATGCAAGTTTATGCCTGCAAATAATTCAAATGATGAACTGGCGAGGTTGAAAACCATTGAGCTCAGGACGGACTATGGTCACAGGAGTGAAGGGAGACAAACAATGAGAGGACGAACCCTTGGCTGTACGGCGCACAAACTGCGCAGCTTTCTGTTTACTGAACGAAGGCCAACTCCGACGGAAAGCGTTGCCAGAGTGAGGAGAGGCGTCTGCTGAGCCATATTACAACGGACACACTGCACATTATTACTGCATGCTTCTGACTCTTGTGGTAGGGAATGTCAACGTTCAAAGAAAGAAAATTAAATATATGTATGAATAAAATTCCCTGAATCCAACTTCGGCGTCAATATTGTGTATTGTGTTTAACTAACTGTGTAGCCACGATGATCGTGAAGCCACCCGAAGGCTCGTGCACTCACCCAGCACTGTGCCGATCTTATTGGTCAGGACGGAGTCGGTGTGGTCCAGCCAGCCTCCTCCACACAGGCCCTCTTTGAAGCGGTTGAGGATGGACTGGTTGGAGAGCAGCACCACCAGGATCGACAGGGCTGCCGTGACCGTGCTCGAGTGAAGATGTTCCTCCATGAACATCAAAAGCCAATCAAAGCCCAGCGTCCGCACCAGCTCCTCACACGCCCTGCAGGGGGAGACGGAGAGCACATGGTGTAAACTGACGGTCTACAGGCAGTGTGGTGACTCTCGCAATCATCTAAGATTACTTTTAGGGTTAGCTTTCTAATTAATGGCTGCAGACTGAGCCAAGTGTCTGGTAGAGCGGAAAAATTAATACAAAGCAGCTTTGCTCTAGTGGCACAAATGGTATTCTGCAAAAAATAATAGGTGCCCTGGGAATTTTGTTTTGGAGCTCAAAGCTTTACAGAATAAGCAGATACGGGAGGAGACTTTTGTCTTACTGGGCATTGACGGAGCACTTCTCTTTGGTGGTGAAGAGCAGTCTGAGCAGGTTGTCCAGCAGTCGGTTTCTCAGCAGAATGAGGTTGGCAGACAGGAGACCGCCGAAATCATCCTCATTACCTGGAGACACAAGAAAGTTTTCACACATCAGTCAGGTTAGAACATTTGTCGTTCACTCCACTGGCCAAAACAGGCTGATACAGCCAACAACTGAACATGTATTTGTCTATTTTACAACCCAAAAATGATTCAAAATACTTGCTTTTGTATTTCCCAGCATAAACAAGAATCCTATTGCATTTAAATTGTTGTTACCTCCATCGATCTTCTCCTCATTGTTGATTTCCATGATGACAAACTTCTCACAAACGGCAAATGTGGGAAGAGTGGAGGAGATGAACTGGCCAAACCTGTGAGGTGAAAAACAAAAAGGAAAGTTAAGTTTGTGTTTTTGCTTTCCGTTCTCCAGTTGATGAACAACTGCAATATGCAAACATACAGTAGCTCCACTGCTTCTTGTATTTTACATATTCCACCCTTACTTTATCCTGCGTGAGTGAGGTGTACAGATGTCTGAACTTGTGCTTACCGCAGCAGATCATATGGGTTGGGGAATCCCTGCAGCAGCAGACTGAGCACGTTGCTGATGGCAGCTACAGTCGGCTGGGACAGCGACGTGTCTCTCAGGGTCAGCAGTAGTCTGGGGATCAGCTGAAACTCCCTCAGCAGTTTGGCATT
The DNA here is from genome assembly GCA_002120245.1 of Maccullochella peelii. NCBI lineage: Eukaryota > Metazoa > Chordata > Actinopteri > Centrarchiformes > Percichthyidae > Maccullochella > Maccullochella peelii. The sequence continues at coordinate 38,809 of LKNJ01003269.1, read as the reverse complement.
TTTAGCCGCCTCACTGTTCAATACAGAAAATGGCACACGCCGTCAGGTCAGAGTTTAGCTTCTTTGCCAAAACAACATCAAAAAGTAAGTAATGGTGCCAAATAACTTCTTCAGTAAAATAATATTCATTGTGATTCGCCATCTCAAAGAAAAGAAAGTTTTGACACTTGCCTGGATTCTGTCAGCAGTTCGATGAAATGCTCAAAGAGAGACAGATGGAGCTCGTAGGGAGCGTGGAGCCAGACCTGAGGAGCAGAAGGAGCACACTGAGACCTCTGCCACACAAGCTGTGTTTGGCACCTCAAACTACAGGCAAGGGGCGGTGACATCTTGGCACAGAGTGGCCCAGTTTCTTAAAGGTTCAACAGCCGTGTAAGAAACTTTTTTTCTCATCTGGTCACAGTGGCCGGTACATCCCAAAATATACCTGCAACTCTCACCGTTTCATCAGCCAGGTAGGGGTTTAAGTGGAACAAGATGCTTGTGGCTGGTCAGCTGCCAGAATGACAGACTAAGTTCTTTTAACTTGCTGGGCAGCAATAATCTGTAGAATCTAATTACTTTATTTCATATAGCATTTACTAGCATAGTGGTTCCATTTGCCCCCCCCCAAGCCCTCACCTCAAAGTCACAGAGCAGGTCCTGGAAGGCAGTGGAGTTGGGAATGATGGAGGTCTCGTGGCCGCTGTCAACTGTTCCCACCAGAGAGAAGGTGAGGTGGAGGATGTGGCTGTTGAGCAGCGAGCGCTTCTTCTTCAGCAGCATAGCCAGCAGCTGCAAGCGACGGACGACAGCGTTAACCATCGTATTTCATTGTTAAAGTCACAGTACATTGCTGTTTTGTCATTGCACAAACTAAAATAACTAAGTTCCACCAAACCTATTTGCTTTCAGTTTGTGATTGTGCAGTCCAGAAAATGAACAGCAGTGAGGTTTAAGATCACAGCCATGGTGGCAAGATAATATTCTCAAGAACTTAAATGCACAGAAGAATAGGAAAAAAACACTAAATATAAAATACAAATAAAACTTAAACTGAGGATACATTTCAAAACTGGTAATAGGTAACCTAAAACAGGTACGGTATCTACAGTACATAAAGATACCAGTGAACATGTTATGTGACCAGTGTTAAAACTGTAGAATTGTATCTAACCTGGTAGCCTTTGATGCGCTCCATCTCCTTACTGGCCAACGGGTTGCTTTTTACAACACACACCAAAGCTTTGACAGCTGCATACAGCCCCTCCACGTCTGACGCCATGGCAACCAGGCCCAAGATGGCCGCCGCCCCACCCACATACTGCAGGTTGGTGGCCACAGGTTTGGCTACAAAGGCACGGACACCTGAAGGGTAAAAAGAAAAAAGGGAAACGTGAGTTATCCTTTAGTGAAGCTGCAGTATAACTATGACAATTTCATAAAAGAAGTTATTCACTCAAGGGGCAGAAATCAGGATAAAATACTATTTTGGATATTTATATATCAGTTTGATGAATATACCAAGGTCAGGGATCATCAAAGATATTTTTTTTCTAGTAAAGAATGGAGAAGACTTTTACCGTACACAACCAATCCCATGAGCCCCTCAGCAATTACAACAATCCTGTAAAAAACAGGATTTGTTGCAGATATTATGGGTTATTTCACAAACTTGGTTTACCTAAATATCCAATGACTCCGGCTCCAATGGTACGCGCCGGCCCATTGAGGTGGCCGGCGGCGTTATGAATCAGCTTGACCGGAGTGGCGTTTTCATGAGAGGACACAGCCAGCTAAAGAGGGAGAGAGGGAGGGAAGAGGTTAAGGAAAGGACGGGGGCTTCAGAATTTAGTGTTGAAAGCTGCAGTCTTGTATCAAGGTCTGAACTTTCTAAAAGGCTTTTATTCAGCCAGTTAGAATGAAATATGAGACCAATTTAGCAAGTCAGGAGGAAAAGAAAGAGGCACCACACTCTTGCTGTTGCTCTATAGGAAAACACTGTATTTTTGGAGCTATATTCATTCATTTTAACACGATGGCCAATTTAGCAAGTGAAGAAGGTGTGAAAAATACTATAACACCACCCTCTTTATGTGGCAGTTCCCTAGCTTTAATGAGAAAGAAGTGATAATGTTACAGTCTGGGTTTTTTTTTTGTTTATATAAAACAAAAATGCTGCCTCCGCACTCCGCTTGCTTCCTGTGAGTCACCGCGAGCCGAGGCTTAGCAGGGAGAGCAGAGCAGGCTGGGAAATGACTTGACAGGTGGGGAGAGAGATAAGGACGGAGGAGGGAGCTCATTTGGAGCTCAGACATACACTTTTGGTGGGATAAAAACTGTAAATGACTGACTGCATATTTTCTGTTGAGAAGCAAGTTCGACCTTTGCCAATATGCAGTATGCACCTGCACGTTTGTCTATATATGTGTGTGTGTGTGTGTGTGTGTGTGTGTGTGTGTGTGTACATTTATTAATAGAAAGTGAGCAAAAGAAAGCTCCACAGAATATCTTATGTGCGTATTCATTTATTATTTAAGATATGAATCTTTCTTCTTTGCAAACTTTGCAATTTTGCTGCGTGAAAACATCACAGCACTCTGAGGGAGGCCTTGTTTTTCAGTCAGTTACATCAGTCAGACATGGTGTAATGAAAGCCAGTAAGCTCAACGCCCCAGCACACTCGACTTACTAACTCACTAAAAATTAAGAAAAAGTAAATTAACTACTGGAAACAAGTGTTCCCAACACATGACATTAATTTGCGCAAACACAAAAATATCTACAAAAGTTACTTATTTTTTTGCACTTTGAAAAAGAATGAGCTGACAATGAACTTAGTCAGTTAGATTTGTAGATTCTTAAATAAAACTCTTACAGTATTGTCTGACAATAAACCAATTAATTCCCTTTTAAGTTAAAAGTATTCCGAACAGCAGCTCTTTGGGGAGGAGCCAGCATAAGTTTCTTTAACTTTAACTCTGCATAGGAAACACTAATTCTCCCTTTTTTTAAAGCCATTGTATATAGATTTTTTTTATAGAAATGTTAACATCAGTCTTACAGCTCCAGTCTACATGTAGCTTTCAGCACATTCATCTCAGTCTCTATTTCACGTTTTCCAAGGTCCCCAATGTTAGTTAAATAGCGACTTTAATAAAACACTAAAATACTAGCACGGTGAGTTTCAGAGGTATGTCTGACCTGTTTTGCGATGGCTTTGCTGTCCAGTTTGTTGTAGACTTTCCTGATCTTGGCCACAGTGAGAGTAGAAACAGAGAGCGCATAGAGACTGAAGGACACCTTCTCCTCCGGTACCAATGCCACTGGGGAGGTAGGTGCTACCTCTGTCTTTGAGTCTTTACCTGAGACAATAAAAAGACAGGTGAGGGGGAGTATAAAGATAAAAAAGATTGACAAAAGACGTGTGAGGAAAAGAGATAAAATGAGAGAAAGAGAGATAGAAAACAGATAAGAAAGTAGACTACAAGAAAGAAAAGTGTCACTTGAAAATGAGAATTTCAAGGCAGCACAAGAGGGCAAAGGCTTTTTTGAACCCCACACTGGAAGATGAAACTCATACCCTTTTTCCACCTACACGGAACGGGTTCTGTTGCGGTTCGCGCATCCATCTCGCTACTACTGTTTACTTGTGTTCATTGCAACGCAGTGCATTGCGCAACACCCTCCGCTGATGAAGCATTAACAATGATTCTGCTCAAAACTGATGGAAACACGGGCTGGTTCGCTAGATAGCACCAGCGGAACCGGTTCAAGAACCAGAGCTAATTTGGTGGAAAGAGGGCATAAGAGGAGCACTCACAGGGCAGGTAGACGGCCTGGAAGCTGCCCACGTAGTTGGGTCCCAGTTCATAGATTGCAGCGACGCTGGTGGCAGGCAGGACCTCCTCTAGGAAGTGGCTGGGCCCCAGACGCCACACCAGGCTGGAGAGCTGCCGCTGGGCGGGCGGCGTCCCCACATACCCGTACACAGTGCTCAGCACAGGAGGGTTGGTGGAGCCGGAGCCACCTGGTGCACTGTGGATGTAGTGAAGCTGGAGGAGAGGGAAGCGGAGGGCGATGATACAGATAAGTGATTTCTATAAGGGTACATCACATTCAGAAATAGTACCTGAAGCTTTCAGCCACACAGTCAGTCATTTGTGTTGTACCTGAACAGCTTTTGACATTTTAATTTGAGCATTTTAATATAATTGCAGCAGAAGTAGAGTAGAAACAAACACAACCAATTTGCCCATATTAAGAGTAACTGCAGAATAATAATCCAAGAGCGTTCCTAGAAAGAATTAAGTTTATATATACATTTTCATAAAAGTGATTGATACTAGTGCTGAAATGATTAGTTGATTCGTCGAATGACAGATTTATATCATTGCAAATTTAATATTTTGGGGTTTGAGAATGTTGGTCGGACAAAATAAGACATTTGAAGACAACACTTTGAGCCCTGGGAACATTTTCACCATTTTCTGACTAAAACATGAATCCAGTAAGCTGAAAAATGATCATAATATTGATATATGAATGAAAATAGTCATTGGTTGCCGCCCTTAATGATCCATAATAGTGATTAATGTAGACGCACCGATAGCTAGGGGTGTACAGAGGGTTAAGATTCAAATGCAGTCAACAAATACTGTTTACGCTCACTACAAAACGACATTTCAACGGTTCTTTGAGCAAACATTAATATTTTAGAGATGTGTAAATCTAAGGTCTGGGTTCATTAGCTTCATGGCAGCAATCTAAAGAATGGAGTGAAAAGACTGCACAATGTATCTATCCATTATTCATAAATCAGTTTGAGGGCTGATTAATGAGCAATTAATGGAAGCTACCATTGCTTTTGTTGTTTCTGGGTGGATACTTTTTCATTTTGCTATGAAGAGCACCCAAGGGATCCTTAGAAACTTCATACTTAAGAGAGAAGACTTGGGCTTTACAGAAACCCGTTCACAGGGGACAAAAAGCATAATCACAAGAACACTCGTACATGCATGCAGACATAAGATTCATATGACCAGCTTGTTGTTTCCAACCTCAACAGGAAATGAAGCCGTTGTTATCAGTGGTGCTGAGAGGAAGCTGAGACTTGCGGTCTGCCAAACCGTGTCGCTGCTCTGCACTCTAATCTCAGGGGGATCCAAACTCAGTAAACCACAAGCCACATCACAGTCTGCTGACTGCTGTGCTGCAAGGCTACTGTTTAGGAAAGTATTTCTGTGCTTGTTCCTTTAGCAAAATAGTGGTCAGTAGCTGCAGTTACATTAGACAGAGATTCCAACTTAACTGTTCACATAAAGTGATCCGATAAGATGTGCGTTTACATGCCCCAAAGCATTTAATCAGAATATAACTTTTTTGACATGCGCACCGTGGTTCCCGCCTGCTGGGAAGCGTCCAATCTGCCGGAAATATAACAGAGGCAGAAGAAGATGTTGCTTTTTTCGGCTTCGTTCATCTTCAACAATCCTTAAATCTTTTAAGTTGTATCAGCCACAGACCAGTTTAGTTTCTATCCCTCCTGAAATCTCGCTCACGTCACCTAATGTTCCCCCCACGTGGGTCAAACATGCGCAGAAAGAATATATTTATTCCAACCAGAGAGAAACGATCAGATTAAGCGTTTACATGGTTATTAGGCGCTAATATTTTCTCAAAGGTTTACAGCCCCCACCTCAACCCGATTTTAAATTCCTTCTGATCGGACCGGATCGGGTCAGTCTCTTCTGATTGAGGTGGTTACATGAGGCATTTTTATTCTGACTGGGCTATCTATTGGCACTAATATACTATATTTGTGGAATATCAGGGTCCAGCTAGTAAACGCAGCTAATGTTCTGAACATTTTGAGCTAATTGTACGATATTTGTACTCCCCATGAAAGCACGACTAAGGTTTCACTCCAGAGAAAACAACTACTAACTACTAATATCAGCACTGTGCCACCAAGTGACTTAAAATGAGTGCGATCTGTGGATGTGGAGACTCTACAAACCCACTCACTCTCAGCTGCTTTATATAGCAGTCATCTTTAAAAAGTGATTTCAGGAAAACCCTAACCCTGGGGGTATATGTGAGGGGCTAAGGATGTACAGTTGGATAACTACTCAGTGTATTGCGATCCATATACTGATCTACATTATATGACAATGAGAATAAGAAATGATGCACATCAGAATATTCTGAACATATCCTCTTGGAAAAGGACTGTATATTTGGAATAATCGCTTAGATGATCAACAGAAAATTAATCTACAACGATGTTGATAATCTGTTAGTTATTTATTAATTCATTTATCAAGCAAAATATTCAACATTCTCTAGATTCAGACTCTGAAATGGAACTATTTGCTGCTAATCTCATATTTTGAATGTAAATTGAATATCTTTGGGTTTTGGACTGTTGATCAGACAGATTGGAAGACATGTGATGAGCTTTTTTCACCTTTTTACATAGTATACACTAAAGATAGACTAAACAGAAATCATTTGTTTCAGCCCTAATTTGGGAATCTATATAATGCACACAATTGTACATAGATAATGTAAAACAGTACCATTTTACAACATCTGCTGCACACTGGGTAACATGTGTATGTCAGTGTTTCCATTAAAGGCTCAGTCCAGCAAACTGCTGAGGAAGACTTTTCCTGAGATGTTGTGCACGTTATGACACCACTCAGTCTATAACGTTACCTTGACAGTGTTGATAAGCTGGCCGTCGATGTACAGCGTGGCCATGCTGTTCTTCAGCATGCCTTTGCTCATGACCAGCACCAGGTGGTGCCACTGGCCCTCAGCGATCAGCTCGCCGCAGCGGAAGCGAGCGCAGCAGGGCAGGATCTCATAGAAGGAGGCTTCTTCACTCGACTCGTCCGCTGCTTGATGGGGGGGTAGGGAGAGGGACCCAGGGGGGGCAATATTGATGAGTCAGAGAGTTTGGGCAGACGTGAAAACATTAACTCTGGGATTACTCAATATAATCCCACAAGAGACAGCTTTATAGGTGTTTTACATATGCAGACTTCTCCCACCCCTCCCCTCCTTGTTGCTCTGTGCCTTGCTTTGCTCCAACCCACCAATATTAACAAGGCAAAACTTTAAAACACAATATTATAACAGCTTCTACTCCCAAACACATACTGAGATGATGGATTCCTTGGTTGAGAACATGCACTATATAATATTACATCATCATTAATATGTACAACAACAGAAGCAGGTTTAAAATTGACAACTTGCCCTGGACCAAACCATTTAAAAGCCATGTTGTATTTGTATGTAAAGTTGTACACAAACATACTAAATATGAGTGTATATGCAGTGTCGCCACTGTGGCCCATTCTGTAACTAAAGTGAGCTTGTTATTCATGTCGACATTGCTAATTATTTGGACTCCATCTGGAGAAACCGGTTGTTAAATTTTGCTGCTGTACTCACAGTAGGTCTGCAGCAGCTCCTCCTTCGTGGAGACGGTGAGCGAGCGATCTTTGGCAGACAGCACCACCGCCAGGCAGACATAGTGCTGCTCCGAGGACGTGGCCCGACGGACAATGGTCAGCAGTCGCACCGGGTGGGCCTGAGGAGCGGCGCTGAAGCGCTCCACGCAGAACCAGGTGGAGTAGCTCAGGCCTGACGGAGGAGGGAACAAGCGCTCCCCTGGAAGTGAAAGAGGTGAAATTCTCTTTAAAAGTTGACTATTTAAAAGATCACAATACTTTCTACACTGCATCCACAAATGTTGCTCTGGGATTTCCAAAACAGCACTACCTACCATTACATGTAACTGCAACACTGGACTGTGTAAAATAGGACACGCAGATTCTTTCTCTCCACATATTTGCCTTCAGGACCATTGGTCTATACACCATATTAAGTTTCCACCATTTGGAGCTCTCCTAAAAAACCTTTCCCTATGAGACATTATCATTTATTTACAGAGTGCCACAGAAATTGTCATTTCTGGAAAGACAAACACAACCATGTGCGTAATGTGAATTTTATTCATGCATTTTATTCAGCTGCTTGAGTTGATTTTGTTCAATATTGTCACTCTCATTTTCTCTTAATATTATTCATGATCTTGAATGTTATGTTTACTTTTTGCTTTTGAGGTAAAATACATCAGTACGCCCCTTGGGTCATCTCATCTTATTTCACCTGTACAAATTAGTTTTTTTATTTCATTTTTATGGCTTATTGTATTTTGCACAAGTTTGTAGTCATTTCGCTTCAGTGCTTTATCTCTGGCAAATAAACCAATCTAAATTATGTCAAGTTAATTTAGACAGTATAGCTTCTTGTTAGACACAACTGCAGAACAACACATCAACTGTATAGAAAGGATCTGAACTCAGCCATCAAAATAAGTGACACTATGTTGGACTGCCAAAACCTGAAGGCAGAAATGAGTCTGCTCACAGAATTGCAAACTCACTGTGCCTCAGTATCAGGCTGTCACTCAACAGGTTATCACACTGGACTAAATTAAAATTGGCCAGAATATCATAATTCGCTGTCTGCTGGCGCACCACCATCTGCTCTGAGCCAAATGAGCAAGGATTGATTTTTGTATTAGGCCTTACTGGAGGAGAGACCCAACTACAAGCTAAATGCAAGCTCACTGGTACCATTACATTACTTCTTATTTGTGAAGCTGACTATGGACTCGTGGGACTGTTAATACAGAAAAGAAAAGTCCATTAATGTTGCAGGAAAAGCTGCAGTGGACCTGCTGCAAGAACAAAGACGCTGCGATGAAAACTGGTTTGATTCAGTAGATGGTTGATAACAACAGAGGGGCAGTGACTTCCTGAGAGGACTGAGGATATTTGGATGAATGAGCTTCTTGATGATGTCAGCCAAAGATATGGGTCAGGGAGGAGTAGGAGAGCAGAGAAGCAGGGAAGGAAGGAGGAGAGGAAGGACGGGGACTGAGACAAATGAGGAAAAAAAAAAAAAAAAAAAAGGAGGGGAGGTAAAGAGACAATAGGGAGAGGGATGGAGGGAAAAAGACAAAAAAAGGGTCGGAGAATGAGAGGAGCGATGAAAAGGACAGAGAAAAGGAAAACGTGAGTGACAGGAAGAACTGAGGGAGGTCTATAAATAGTGTTGGGTGACTGGCTGGAGAACACAAGAGGAGGGCAGCGTAGGGTGGATGAATAGGCAAACAGATGGAGAAATGATAGTAATGTATGAGGAGAGGAGAGGAGAGGAGTCTAGCTGTGCTTCATAAATACTAAATGAGGCTACAGACTAGAAAATCAACCATAACGTCACAGATTAAATTTATCTCTGCCTTCAGATCTATGAAAGCCTCTTCTGCTTTTCTGTAACAAACATATTTGTTTTTATCACACTGTATAACCAGTAGGCAATCAACTAAAGGCCCAAGGACAGACGAGGGTTGCGACTGCAGATATGAATCTGAGTACCATGAAGGGAGCTGAAACACAGAGATCAGAGTGGCTGTTTGTTTGGGTTTTAGGTGTTATTTTTGCAAGAAAATGTCAGAAAAAAGACACTCTTTGTGGTTGAGATGAAGAAATCCCGAGAGGTTTTAAAAAGAACAAACACTGGACCGAAAGATGAAGAAAGAGAGTGAGAATCAAGATGACAAACAGGAACACAGGTGAACTGGGGGAAACAAAGCGATGAGGAAGACAGTGCACAAATACAACACTACAGATGTAACAAGCTAACACAATGATGTGAGAGGGGTGCTGAACAGGTCAGGTCTGTAGAGGTCAAGTCTTGTACTACCTTATCCAACTGCAACATAACCTAGTGAATGAAAACAGAAAATTCGGGCTGGTTTTACCTGTACCCATCCCGCTCAGCACTGCTCCGTCGCTGACACCTGAAGCGTTGGTGTTGTTGGTGGGAGCATTGTGAGGCGCCAGGCTGGGCAGAAACAGGCACCTGGACAGGACAACAGAGGAACTACAGATTAATGGCTGTTATCTGGGGAAACAGCTGTAAAAGATACAAAACATGTTGTCAGCTTACGTGTGTAGTTATTGTAAAAGAGATTTACTGCAGGTTTGCTGAACTACTGCTGCAGTCTGCCTCCATCCCTGAGATAAACTATTGGAAAAACTCGTCTGAAGTCACAAAGAACAGTCTGGTAATTCAAGCGCTGGAGACACAGCAGCTTTGTATTATGGAAATTTCAACTGCCTAATACTCAAGGATTAAATATGTATGTGGGCAGGATAAAGGTGGGATGAAAGCATATATTCAGGCTGGTTTTTCAAAAAGAAATCTGCTCGTACTCAGTCAGCTGCTACTCCTTGTGCTTTAGCTGAAGTACTTGCTGATACTGATGATAATATGACAATTACCTGCAACAAAAAAGGATGGCAACTGCATTAAGATATCAAACGTAAAAGCTTTAATAGTCTCCCGTAAGCTTCTTTCTAACATGACGTACCTTTATTTTGTTTGATACACATTTAAGTCTGATGTCTGTCATCCAGTTTTTCAAGCACTTCTACAGCGGACAAAGACCGACAATCATTCTACCAAATTACAGAGAATTTGACTTGTGAGTTGGCGTTGTGTTCTGCTGACTCACTGCCTCCCGGTGAAGGTGCCATTTTCTCCTCTCTAATCATCCTGAACCAGCACTGAAGAACACTGGCGCTCTGGGAAATGAACATGGGGATTTTCGTCTTTGACAAAACACCTCAAAATGTGTGATGGGTCTGTGGCGAATTCGACCAGAAACCTGAAAGGCCTGGACCGAACCACACTGGAGGATAGCCTTGTTGACAGCAGAAAGCCTGAATCACAATAGCTAGATATCTACACAGGCAATATAGAATTATACATTCAGCTATTGTATCAGTATGACTCTCTGTGAAAGTGAGCCAAACTGCAGCAATAATTCAGGACAAATCTGAGGAAATTCTGAAAGGGGCTCCTCCTGTAACCTAGCAAACATCTCTACACCATAACAACAAGGGACATATAACTAGGACTGAAACGATGAGCCATGGCATTTTAAAAACGTCACAAATATATAGTTTCAGTTTTTAAAAGCGACTCAGTGATTTCCTAAAACAGCTGGGCATTAGTGCATTTATCAGTAGTTTATGGACATTGGACAATGAAGCTCTATGGTACAGAGGAAACAGACAATAATTGTTGGTATGGTGAATTCATTGTTTTGGTCTTTTAATGGAATTGGTTGACAATAAGAAAAATAAAGAATATTGTTGCTTATTAAGCACAATCAGCAGTCATTCTCTGATTTCAGCTTCTCAAATGTGAGAATTTACTGCTTTTCTCTGTTTTATATCTTTGTGAATGGAATATTTAGGTTTTGGACTGCTGGTTGGCCAAAACACACAAACACCCTTGGCTCTGGGGAATTGAGAGAACCATTTTATATAATTAATAATTGATTATGTATGTGCATAAACTACATTAACAATAAAGATAAAGATAACAACAATAAAGATACTTGTTAATTGCAGCCCTACATATAATCCACTGTTAGATATTTTTATTAGCTCTCTATAAATTATGCATTTTGAAAGAGACACTGATTGAGCCCCAAAAATCCCAGATTTTTTTTAAAATGTTGTGGCTTTCTCTTTTTGGTTTTCCACCTGGACAGGATGGTCAGAGGTCAGGGTTAGCTACAGGACAGCGTAGCTGAAGCTGGCATGGATTCAATGACTTACTCAAGGACACTTCTCAAGGGCGGACACAACAGACAGTCTAACTAACAAGCACACCGCCCTGCTGCTTCAGAATAAACCACATGTATGCTGTCTTTTCCCCCATTAGTCATCACCTTGATTAGGTTAAACAAAAAAAAAAAAAGACACTCCAGGGATTTCACCAGCTTGCTATGCTAATTTTTCTTTTCCCAGTCAGAATGAGATGCAGTTTTCTTCATTATTCTTCTTCTTCAAAAAAAGAAGGTATTTTTCCTTCCATCCCCACCCACATTGATAGCATCTTCCTAGCCCCTTATGAGCTGGCTGAGTGAGCGTGCATTAGTGTGTCTGAGTGTGTGTAAGCATGTTGAATGACAGAGTGGATATGTACATGTATGTGTGATTTCAAATAGCAGCAGGGGCATCAATATTTCATGGTGACAGATGGGAGAGGAAGGAGGGGTAGCCTGCATGTGTGTGTGTGTGTGTGTGTGTGTGTGTGTGTGTGTGTGTGTGTGTGTGTCTCCTCTGTTGATGCTGAGCAGAAAGTGGGCCAGTGCCTCGTTGCCTGTGTGCTGCTGCTTTGCTGTGTTTTCAGGAGAAACTCCATGTTCTATTCAGAGGCGACTGCTGCGACGAGTCAGATGGGTTCTTATGGGTAAAAGAAACTGAGAAATGATGGACCAGGAAATATGGTCAATGGGAAGGTGAGGGGTTTCTAAAAGTAGTAAGTCAAAGGCAACCGATGTTGCTGTTTGGTCTTGAAGATTTGAAGAAGTTTTGACACTAATCAAAGAACTAGGTAAGTAACAGGAGATGGCGATTAATGATTTTCTTTAAAACATGAAGACCTGGACACCAGTGCCTTAAGAGAACCATAAATTTCACACTGTGCTTACACACACCCCAAAATCAATGGATATTCGACAAGGATATTGATTAATCTGCCGATTATTTTAATGATTAATCGATTAGTCTCTAAAATGTCAAAAAGTTGTGAAAAATGCTCATCACAAATTCCCGGGGAACCAAAGTGACGTCTTCAATTTGCTTCTTTTGTCCGACCAACAGTCCAAAACCCAAAGACTCTTCATTTACTGTCAGAAATGACAAAGAAAAGCAGCAAATGTTTGCTTGACCAAAAAAAAGATTAATCCATTATCAAAATAGCTGGCAATTAATTTTCTTTTGATTGACTAATCGATTAATCGACTAATCGTTGCAGCTCTAACGGAGAGTGAAAGCTCATTCTTGACCTTGGAAAAAGTAGTTTGACAAAATAATCGTAACTCAACGTAAACTCATGAACTACTCATTGAACACATTGATAACAATAAGACAAATAAACTAGACTAGTTAATTACAAAATTCAAATTCATGCCTTTGCTGCCTTCATCTACAACAGCATAATATATACAGATAATCCCAAACAAACTGATGCTATGTAGTAATTGAATGCAGGTCAGGTAATCACAGGAAATAACCTTTGGCACTTTGCCACTAAACTGACAGAAAACGTCTACAATGACCTTTTGCAAGACGTCTCCCTTTTTCTTAAACATGCACCCTTATGAATATTAACGCAGTATATAACATAGCATAGCCTTAAGATTCTCTTAACAGTTGTTCAGTGTGTGTCAGCCTAACATGTGTGTCATCTATGTGTTGCTAAAAGTGTGTGGGCGAGTTGCCAAGGTCACAGCCCACACGCCGCCATTACCACTGACCCGCACATACAGCACAAGGCCCGGGGCGCAGCACAAGCTGTCAGCAGCAGCACCCACAAAGCACGGCAAAGGGTGTCCTATGACATTAAAGGCGGAAAATAAGCCTATTTGTATGCGCGGCTCCACAACTGGAGGCGAGTAACAGTCTCCTGCTGAGAGGTAAAAAAAAAACAAAAATAAAAAACACACACACAACCAGTTTAATTGCAGGGAAAAAACAACCACAAATGTGGCACCCTGAGGTGTGTGTCACTGGTGAGGACAACTGATCCACAAAGAGAAAGATATAGAGAAGAGTGGTTTACAGGAGACTGGCATCATCTGTTGCTGCAAGAGCATTTTTAAAAGCATGTAATGAAGACGGGTCCACTCCTGGAGGAGAAGACGAGGAAGACAAAAATGACAACAGCGGGCCTTGAGGGGCAGTTTAAACCCTCATCCATCCATTTGTCCAACATGAACAATACTTTTAGCATTAGTATAGTTGATAACTATTCTTGAAGTTCCTCTAAAAAATATTTCTTATTTTAACAATGGATCAAACACTAAATGTAATGAATGGAGTGACGACTGAAGAGAATTATCACTCAGTACGGCAGTCTACAGCAGGTTTTTAGCCTCTTTAAGCTCATTCTTTCAGTTTTATGACACAATTACAGTCTGGTTTTCAGCAAACAAGCTCTGATAAACCCACTGTACCCTACCGGCACAGCACCAAACGGCAGTCAGACAAAGTATAAAGACTAGCTGGTGAAGAAAGTGGAACATTTAGCAGCTAAAGAGCCAGACATTTGTCTCAGGAATTGGTGGAGACCAAACCAGAGCAAAAAAGAGAGAAATATTAGACTCAGATTCATCAGGTGCACAGAAACACAATGTCGCTCTGTGTCTGAAGGATGTTTAAATAGGAAAATGTTGGCTAACTTATTAGAAATAAAATAGAAAGTGCAAAGAAATAAATAATTGTTTCTGCATAGTAATAGACAACCAGATACGTAAACACTCAGTTTTTAATGTTCATGCTGACTAACCCGAAGCCCTCCAGCGAGGTGTCGAACTCCACAAACGCAGGCGTGACGGCCGATCCATGCAGGCGTATGTCATGGGGCGTTGTCATGGACACCAGGCACTTGACTCGGGTGAGAGGTACGGTGCTGCCCTCGGCAGAGCGCACGAGGCTGCGGCTGATGCGATACTGGCCGTTGTCCTCCGCCGGTGTGGCGAAGACGCTGTCAGGGCCGAAGCCCTCCATGGACATGGTCATACTGTCTGTGAAGTCAAGAAGGACGAGTTAAACTCAGGAGGTGCAACCACAGTGCTGAGATGATCATCCAACTTCCAGGGTGGGAAACTGACCACTAGTTTAATCTGGTGAGTTTGGCTGTGGTTAGTAAACTTGTTTTCTCTTGTAACTAGCTATAATTTGGCAACCCTCAACATGGTGAAAGAAAAGAAAAAAAGTTTTGATACCCTTTTACGGCATTTTCAGAATAAACTTCTGGTTTAAGGTACAATATTTTACCCTCTACTAAGAACCTGGATTGCTTCTCTTATCGGTTAAGACTCAGCACATCTGACAAAGACAAATTAGATCAAAGCCGGTATTGCAACACCCAGCAATGGCAGCCAATAAACCACTCTGGATTATCTTCTCACAGACAGAGAAAGATAGCACCGTGTGTTCTAACAGTGGCTGTTTGTAAAGAGCAGTAATTAGTAGGGACTTAATATCCATTCTCAGCTGGGAGGAGACACAGTAAACAATTAGGACATGCTGGGGAGCCCACAAAATTACCAACATTAACAGCTGTTAATGGAAAACAAAGCATTTGCATTAGACTCACAGTGGCAAGACAATCTTTGATTACACAGGGAGTTTACATTTCAACTGGATATTAATCAGAGGCCAAGAAGACTACATTGGGTTTCCTACGAGCTGCCAACTTGCTGCTTTGCTTAAAAATGAATGCACGTCTATTCTACTTGCAGTGCGGCCGTTAAGTAACCCTACTTCATATCTACACCTCATGTACTTTTTACCTAAAATGTTTGTATACATTCAAGGCAGAGAGATATTTAACAGGTGATACATCCTGATTAGTTATCCTACTAACTCTGAACTCTGAGCTGTACTGGCTAAAATGTAAGGGTTGTACATGCTGAAGCCAGGCTGTTCCGCTGACTTTGCAATCATCTGAAACTTTGTGAAAACCTATAGAATCGTCCCCCATTCCACCGCCGAGCCGGTGCTAGTAATTTCCACCGGCAATTAAAAGGCAACGGAAAGCTCATCCTCTGCAATCACAGCCTATTCACCAGAGGATTCGTCCCAACGAGCTCGCAGAGAGCCAGCAAAGAAAAAGAGCAGAATAGCGAGAAGATTGATGGCTTTCTTTTTTCAAGCTTTTAGTACAGAGCCAAACTTTCTCCCAGGAGGAAGCTGGTATCACTGTGGCAGATGAGAACGGCTCCTAAATGACACCATCATTTCACAACCGTACTGGAGGACTGCTTTGGACGAAACTCTTCAATTCTCAGCTATTAAAAACTGATTCAACTGGTTCAATTGCAAAGAGGCGTTTTTGCCCACAAATTCAAACAACATGTTATAAAAATACATTGTCAACTGCATATACGTACTACTAGATGTTTGTTCCCTCATCTATTTGTTCATATAGAATTTACACTGGCTTTGTTATGCACTACAAAATGCTTTAAAGACTTTTTTGGGAAGTGACATTTTAATGTGCACCCTTTTGACTTCAAAAACCGACTTGACTCAACTGACTTTTGTTTTTACCGCTTATGACAAATACAATTCTTCCAATAAAAATGTCTTAAATGTCTTTAACTCAGCAATTTACCAATTCAATTTAGTTTTGAGGGATGTACTGCAGCTACAACATAAGGCAATTGCTGATAAAAACTCACTTGCCAACATTAATTTGAAAGCTAAATTCTTTAGATATGACACACAGAACAAAATTATATTAATAGTTTTTTATTTTAAAATAAAAATGCTACTGCACATTAGCACAGTGCTGTTTCATATACTGCACATTCTGGTAGCTACAGTCAAAGATGAAATTCATTCTAATTTATCATTAATTAATATTGATCATAAATCTACCAAAATTCGAATTTAGAGGCCGAATAATATTTAAGGTCTACAACACTTGAAATGTTCTCTGAAGTGGCCCCTGCTGTTATGGCCGAACACAGGGCGGCCCCTCGGATAAAGAACACCAGGAACAGCCCTGGCACAGTGACTTATGATGCGACCAAAACCAGGACGAGAGTTGTTATAGTCTTACTTCTCATCTCGGCGTCGTAGCTGAGAGAGCTCGGTTTGTGGACCCGATACTGCTTCAGTAGCTTCTTGTCCCAGGCACCGCAGTTCAGAGGGTTTCCAAGACGCAAGAACTCCCTGGAGAAGAAAATGATCAGGATGTCAAGAATAGAAATATACCAATAACAAAGAAATAAGAAACACAGGACAAATCAAACGCAAATACAATTTTACTGTTCTTCTTAAGATCATTATTGTTGAACTTTGCCTATATACCGTACCAGCTTTTATTTAGGTGTAATTCGCCTTCTTATTTTTTCTCATTTACTGCATTAATTACCGGTAGTTGTTGCCACTGATGGTGTCACAGCAAACTCAAAATTTGCACCTGTATCAAAATCCTTTCAGTGGCTTGAAAGAGGAAGAATTTGTTGAGCCCTACACTCACCATTAAACCTACAAACGGCATGCAGAGAACTTATAAGAACTTAATAATACTCAAAGATATTTAAAAGATAAAAGATAAATATTAAAAAAGAAGTTATTTAGCAACATAATATGCATGTTTTACAATCGTTTTTATTAACAATTTTTATGGCCTGCAGTGGCTCAGTGGCTCAAGTGGCATATGGCTCCAACACTGCCAGGTATAGCGGTTGTTTTCCCAGAGGGACCACCAATCATAAACATGTCCTATATGTTCTCATGAAACTATAAAGCACTCTGGGTAAAGCATCCATCTCAATGTACGCAGTATGTCAGCAGCTGTGGTTAACGGCATATTTCAGTCTGTTTAAAAGTCAATGATAAGGTTGACTGGCATGTAAGTGACTTGAATGCAAAGAGTCCCAGTGATGGTTTGTGTCAGTTGTCAGAGCGCCGATTGAGCGACACTAGCTGCTGGAACCAGACAGCTTCAGAACACCACCAAAGAAACAGAAAGCCTCTGGAGATTAGCTGCTGGTGACAAAATGAGAAACAACACAGGAGGAGAAGAATTATGAAGGCAAAGCGACAGAAGACTAAGGCAGGCAGACAGAGAGGGAAGAGAGGAGAGGAGGATGGGAAACAGATTGACAGCTACAGATATGTTTACCTCCAGCACAATTACAGGGCGAGAGAATATCAGCCAGCGAGGCTGCATTTACATATAAAAAGAACCAGCATGTCAAATACCCCCCCTTCCACCCCCGTTCCTCAACCCCAACCTCTCACCTCACTTAACTAGTCAAGCGGGAAATGAGAATCTCTCAGTTTTGTCTGCATACATAGCCGTCCTTCACACACTGAAACCTGTCAAAGCATATAACGTTTCCCAAACTACTTTTTCACTCACCTCTATGTATAGCTCAATAGATAACACTAAAAGTTAGCATGTTACCAAACTAAATGTTACCATGTTAACATGCTAGCAAGATGCTAAATACTACTGTTCATATGTTAACAGTATGGGAAGTATATTAGTTGGGCGATCTCTCTCTCCCCTAATTTCCTGTCAGCTCTGTGCTGTTGGCTATCAAATGAAACTACAACAATAGCATAATCTCATACATTAAATGTTAGCATGCTAAAATGCTAAATGTTGCAAAGGTAAAATGTCAGCATGTTAACGTCGAATACCTTTAAAAGTGAATGTTAACATGAATGTTGGCGGCAGTGTTAGCATGCTAACAGTAGCGTTCAGCTCAAAGTACAATAGAGGCTTATTAAAGGTAGTCTGGGAGATTTCTTGTAAATAAACAGATATTAAAAAAAGTTATTTTTATATGAATTCTCACAAAAACGCATTGTGTGTATTCTTGAGGCATAACGAAATGATTGACTTTGTTCATCTTAAAAAATTTGTAAAGCTGACTTTTGAATATCTTTCAAAATTCCTTCAAATTCCTACACTGTTTTGAATCCTCCAAAAAAATTTGATTAAAACAAAATCTGCTCCATAGAGCTACAAGTGGTCAAAAACAGCATGTGATGGGATGATGTTTAGGTTTGGCTCAGTGTTAATGAAGTCACACTTGAGTTGGGAAAGTGCTTATTTGGTAATGCTAATTTTAGCGATGCAGTAGCCCACATAACATAGGTTAAATATTAGCCCAGTCCAGTACCTGAGTGCCATCGGCTGCAGGGCCTGCGAAGCCAGCCTCTCAAACATCCTCTGCAGCGGGGGGTGCAGCGGATGGTCTTCATCGCCCAGGGCCTGACTGCAGCGCTGCAACAGCCGCTGGTGGAGGCAAGCTTCACACAGAACCTGCTGGTTCCTCTCGCTGTTCACCAGGAGCTGGAGGATGTTGGCCACTGCCAGCTGCAGGTCGAGGGCATGCTGGAGGGACAACAGGAGGAGGAGGAAGTGGGTTCAGTACTTTTTTTTTGTTTCAATATGTTGAAATTACCTTGATTTGCAAAAACTTGCATTTCATTTGGTTATTTTAATCTATAAACAATTTCTCAGTTCACTCTCCATAAAATGTACTATACTATTATGTTTTTCACATGCATGCCTGGCACAAACTGTCTGGTTCGGCTTTGACATGTAAAATCCACCAAAAAAAGGTTCTTTCCTGCCCTGCACATAACCCCTTCACCCGCTTTAACAGAAAGCGCATTTCCTTCTTGCGTTTCCTCACCTCTGGCTGGCTGTCGGAGGAGACGGAGGGCAGCAGGTCCAGTATGGCCAGGACGGCCCCCGGGTGGATGACCACCATGTCAGACGACAAGGAGGAGGAAGCGGGGTGGGAAGGGTTGGCTAAGTGCAGCTTCAGGTCTGTCAGGGCTTTGACTGGGGCGGGAGGGCCCGACGTACCGTAGTAGCCTTGTCTGGGAGCACAGGGAGAGATAAAGTCACGTTTAGTTATGTCCAGTTGTGTCAAGTCAAAGTAATTTACAAAACTTTAACACGTCTACCATTAAGTGCTTTACAGAAAACAACACAAGTGAAAACATTCTCAAAAATGTACCTATCTATTAACACCCTCCACAAGGCATGTATTGGGACATTTGGGTTGTAGGAGATACTGTAAGTCTGTTTGCTGTCAGAGTCTCAGCCATTATTTGGAAGCCCTCTACTCTCTACTGTAAAATATGTAACTGGTTCACAAAAATAGGCAAAGTGGCTGCTAAATATTCAGATTTAGAGCCACAGTGTCTTCCAGAAGTTGTTTCATCACTTTCTTATAATGAGGACGGAAATAATTATATCACTGAATCAATGTAAGCATTGTATTTAACACACCTACTGCTGGGGCCTGCAGTAGGGCAATTAGGCAAAATAGGTGTGTTGCTGAGATGCAAATTACAGAGTGGCAAATCCCCCCTCAGGAGCGACGCAGAGCTGGAAAAGGCTGCAGTCAGCATAAAGTGCTGGAGGGGTTGGATGTGGGGTTGTTCATATTCATAGTGGCTGGCAGCCACTCTAACTTAACTTTTACTTGATTCAAGACAAGAGAGGACAAAGTTACCAGTCACAGACAAAGCTGACTTGTGTTTGGCCACTGGGAGGCTACATAAAAAGCTCCAGCAGTAAATCAACATGGTGGTGGAGCTTGCACAAGCAAATGGAGGGGAAACAAACAGCGAGTCCAAATTCCATAAAACATACTAACTGTATACTGTGTATACTATATACTAATTGTCTTTTGCAGTTAGTATACAAAAAAAATCAACATACTTAACCATTTTATACCAACAGGAAATGATACAATACGTGCGCAGATGTCATGTCAATCAAACTGCAAATGTAGGATGTTATAGCAAATTAAACTTAGCAAGTAGACATCCAAATGTTTTTCCAAGAATTCCTTCAACACAAATCCAGTATTTTTTCACACCCAACAACAGTCAGAGTGGATAACTATAAAAATGTCAGCCAAATTTAGTATGGATGACAAAAACTTATTGTATTTTATCAGACTTCAAAATCATAAAACAGTGACTTCACTGATGTCTCTATCCATCAGCGCAGGAATGACTGTTTGCCAGGTTAAGAGGAAGCATTTATAAGCTAAACTCAAATCACTATTTTACGCTTGTTGTGTTTAGTTATCCAACAACAGAAATTGGAAAATATGTAAATGAGAACAACTAAATCTTGATTTTGGCTGTGTTAAAAAACAGTGTATGTGATGACGGCAAGCAGATTAGCTGTGATGAACAGTTTTGAAGATTTAGCAAGTTTCCTGTTATGGTGTGTTTTAGTGTGGATGGAGATCTTTAGGAAAACAATCTTAAGAAGCTAGTGTGAATGCATGGTGTTTTCACACAACCGCTGTTTTCAGATTTAGCGAGCTCAGTGTGGACACAGTCTAAGGAGTCAGCAGTGGAAACATGCGCTGCTGAAAGAGCCTGGGTTTATTTATTTAGACTAAAATCCATTTGTTTAATCTCAAGCTCTTGCTGTGTCACCGTCACAAATGGGTCAATCACGACGCTGATTGCTGCATTTGCACATCGCAAACCGCTGCCACTTTCTTCAAGGCTGAGTTTATCGCACAAGATGTCTTGGAGCTGCTGCTGAGTATCATCTGGGAGATGCTTGCATTTGCATAAAACCAAGCAAATATGAAGCAATTAGCATCTCGCTTTCCTCACATTTTACGGGTTCTGGAATAATTTTGAGTACAGAAAATCACATAAAATCACATTACAATCACAGAACCTTTTAGGTTGTTAGATGATGGTAGTAAGGCAGGAATAGTGTTTTCTAAAATGCTATTTAGTCAACAAAGAAGAGCTTTAAGTGAAGTACACAAACAAGGACAAGGGCCATTTCATCTCTAATTGTCAAATTAGTGCACCTCATGAACATGCAGTCTTGGCGCTCATCCAGGCAGACAGACGGGGAGACCCCCAGTTTCACCTTGACAGTTATTACAGCTCACCAAGGCAGGGTACATTTAAAAACATCCCAACCGTTTTCTTTTTTTATTTCCTTTGTAAATGAAATTCAAAGAGCAGCAGAGTCTGGGTTTTAGGTGGAAGGGGCAACTTCAGCTGAGAGAAAAGAGAAGAAAAGGAGGGGGAGGAGCAGGAGAGAGGGGAGGAATGTGGTGAGAAGAAAAAAGACTACTTTAGGCCCCGACAGTAATTTGGCTGATTCTGTACACTTTTCCCTTTTTGCCTGAGAGAAGCTGTGGAAAAGTTGTTTCAAATAAAATGGTGAGACAGACAGACATTTATTTGTGGTGGTAACAAGAGAAACGTACTCCACTTGAGTAGTCTCATTTTTTGTTGGTTTGTCACATTGAGTAGGACGCATTTTTGAGTGATTTTCCGCTGCTGTTCTGACAGCCCGTCAGCAGACAGATTTTTTTCCGAGTAAGAAGTGTAACATGAGGAGCCAGTCATTCTTCATCACTCCATTCATGCCCCAAGAAATAAGA
This sequence comes from Maccullochella peelii, assembly GCA_002120245.1. Lineage (NCBI taxonomy): Eukaryota > Metazoa > Chordata > Actinopteri > Centrarchiformes > Percichthyidae > Maccullochella > Maccullochella peelii. Next base: position 16,746 of record LKNJ01003269.1, on the reverse strand, counting down.
CGTATGGAATCAGAAAAGATCAATAGAATCAAGAACATTTTTAAGTTTAAAAATGCTCTCTTGAGGTAGAAGAGTTTAAAGTTGATAAAGCCATATTTCCCCTAAGAGCAATAGAAACTAGTGCTGAGATGATTAGTAGATTAATCAATTAGTCGATCAAAAGAAAATTAATTTACAGCAATTTTGATAATTGATTTACTGTTTATTTATCAGCAACAATGCCAAACATTATTTGGTCCCAGCTCCTGAAATGTGAGGATTTACTGCATTTATAGGCTGCAACTAAGGATCTTCAATATCAATATTAATCGGCCAATTACTTTCTTGATTAATCAAAAAAATTATATGTCTATAAAACATCAGAATAAAATAAAAAACGGCCATCACAATTTCACAAAGTAAGACAAGGAAAAGCAGCAAAAGATCATATTTGAGAAACTGGAACCATGAAATGTTACAATTAATCGATTATCAAAGCAGCTGCTATTATTATAATGTAATTTGAATCTTTGGGGTTTGGACAAAACAAGCACTTTGAAGATGTCAGGAAGGGTGTTTTTTAAATTATTAAATGAAATAAATCACTTATTCAAAAATATAATCAATAGATTAGTTGTGGACTATAAATGTTGTGGAATGTTTGTTAAGTGTCTGTCCACCACATGGTGCAGCCACTTAAAGTGCCAGTGGGTGTGTAAATAAACTTTTGAACACTTCGTTGTTTTAATTATCAGATGAAAACCTCAAATTAAAAGGTATTATTAGCTGACAAAAAAACAACTCGCCAAACTTTTAATGATTCCTTCTCACGACAGCCTGTTTCATCTCTGTACATTTTCATGACATGCGTGACAGGGTTGTGGCGACTGAAGGTGAGGAAGATGGAGAGGAAGGGATGAGGGGCGAGGAAGGTGGCAGAGCGCTGTAGCTACCTCTTCCTGGCGAGTGCTGGCGTGCCCCACGGCGAGGGCAGCGAGGTCTCATGAGTCAGGCAGGGAGGCACCTGCTCCGCACGACTGCATGTTAGCACACACACACACACACACACACACACACACACACACAGGAAAAGAGCACACACAGAGCACACACATTCAGACACAAGCATGCGCACACACACACGCGCGCCAAAATAACAAAAAGGGCACACAAACACACATGCAGACATTTGCAAACGCACAGAAACACACACACATAAAAGGACAGGTATTCACACAACCATGTGCACACACACCCACACATGCAGCCGCGCAGATGGACCAGGCCGGGGATGAACAGCCAGACAGCACCAGAGGTTAGAGGAAGAAAAAGAGGAAGAGAGAAAAGAAGGAAAGAAGCTGTTAGTGGAAAGCTGAAAGGAGAAACAGGATCAGAGCTACAGCTGGAGCACATGCATGACGCCAGCTAGATCTACACACGAGCTGGGCATGTAGTGTTGTCACAACGACCAAAGACTTAAAACTTGAACACAGCGGGCGAGGCGTTAAAACTCGATAGGAGTTTGATACTTTCAGCAAAGCAGAAACTGTTGCTGATTGTGACCAGGTGGTGCAAACATGCACAGAAGAAGAAGAAATGGGAAAAGAGGATTGTAATCGATGATTCGGCAGTCGGTTTCTTAACTGCTGTGGTCAATAAATCTAATCAATCAGCTGAGAGCAGCATCAAAACTTCAACTCAATCCCAGCCCACCTTGAATGGCTTAAAAATGCATATTTCTATTTTAGTTACCAATTTCTGGATGTTCTTAATTGTTTGCTATGGTGTCACAGTAGTAATTCATTTGTGAATATTAATCATTTACACCGATTTCACTCATTCTGCCATCATGACAACACTACCCACCGGCTACTGCAGCGGAACCAGCACCACAGTGAGCTTCTTTATTGAAAATGTCTCTGAGTTTTCAGCCATGTGTGTCTCTGGTCGACTGAGTGGGAGCTGTCACTCTGCTGTATGACCTGACTGAACACTTTCAGTACACAGAGAAGTACCTGACTGATCTGGACCTACAAATGCCCTGTTCCCTTGTTCACAAAAAATCATTGTTATGTTAAGTACTTAACATTTTAATATCGATCCTCACTGAAGCTGAGAATAATGTTGTTATAAGATGCAGTAAATTCACCTTGTTTCACAACCTACAGTAATAACTGTAATACAATCAAGTAATACATGCAGATCTGGAAAACAGCAGTTGAAACAGTTTTTTAGGTCACTTGAAAACACTTGAGTTTGCACAGGAGAGTTGTTTGTCAAACAATAATCCCCCTCAGGCTCAGCATGTTGGATCCTGAATCCTGAGTGTTAAAACATGTTCACAGACGGTTCTTTAAAGATTCAAAGAGACCAAAAGGAACATGACGGTCCCTCACGACGAGAAAAAGAAAAATAAGTTATGGGTCTTATTAACAACTCCAACATGTTGTAGAGAAAAACGTGAGATTCTTGATCTACTACAGAACATGAGGATGCAATCTCCTGAACTAAAAGCTCCTCCACTTTCTTATACACTGAGAACACACTGACCCACCATCACATAGTAACTCATTCAGTAATGACAAACCCCACCAACAGTAAATGATTAACTTGCTTCATCTTTACTCATTTATTAGCTCAATGGCCTGACCACACGCAGGGAGATGACAGCGAGAAGTTGCATTTGACCCTTCTGCCTTAATTTATGGTACAATATATACATTACTAGCCGTGCTTCCATTCAATTGTCAAGCGAATTTTAAGCAAACTTTTGAAATGTCGCAAAAAAGAAATGCAAATTAGCTGCATTTCCACCAACTGGTTTGGAGAGAATGAACTCGGCTCGTTGCAAAGCGTAGTTTGGTCAGAATTTGGAGGTATAGGCTTCGCTTTACACATGGCAGTAATCCGCCAGTAAACAGAGTAGAAGAAGAGGAGGTTGCAAACCGGAAACAAAACAAGTCGCCTTGGCCGTCTAACCCATCTACGGGAGAAAAATGGAGAGAGGTCTTTCATGTCAGCTAGTGTTGGTCATGTTTCATGCTGTCCGGAGACGAAGACAAATTAATTCGGAACGGTTCAGTAGAAACAGCTGATCAGTCATGTGAGTTCAATGTTCGCTACGTCAAAACTTATTCGGTAAAGGTGTTTCCATATCCCATTTAGAGAATCTGCTCTTTTTCAACAAAGGCAAAAACGTTTTCGTTTGATCAAATTTTGCCGTTTCCATACAGCTTTTCTAATACGATACTTCAAAATGCATATAAAAATAAGTTTATGGAAACACGACTATTGACATGCTCTTAACTCACACAAAACAGATGACCGTGACATCTGCTGGCACAGAGGAGACTGAATTCCTACTGTAGGTGGTTACATTTTGGCATTTGTCTCTAAGATAACACTCCATAGACACATAGTGCGAAACATGTTAGTGGGACATTTGACAAACATACATACATTTATTCTTTGTAGAAGAGAATTTCACACTTTGTGCTACATAAATAAGTGTCACTATTAAAATCGTTTTACTACAAGCGTTTCTGTGATCCACTGACCTGTCAAAAGAGTCGGTGGCCATCTTGTACAGGTAGATGAAGAGCTTGCTGCAGTGTTTGAGCGTGGGACAGACGCTGTCTCCTGCGCAGCCTCCTGGGGCAGCCTCGTCCTCCAGCAGCCTCTGGAAAGGCTGAGCATTGGAGGGGAACACGCCTGTGGCACCAAGCTTCTTAGTGTCTGAGAAACAGCCCAGCAGCCTGGTGGGAAGCAGACAAAGTAAAATTTAAAGGTACCCTGTGGAGTTTAAACAGGCTACACTGAAATATATGAATTAATTTCAAAAAAATACATTTTTCAGACATCTACAAATGATTGTAAAAATGTCATAAATGGCGAAAACATTTTTTTTTTTGCCTGAAACATTCTGAAAAGTTTACAAGCAATATGATTTTAATATATGGCTTAATCTGCGTTATATAAGACCTTAAGTATGTAGAAAAACATACCTCCTTAAGATGATCTTTTCAAGCAATACAAATCACAAGAGGCCCTCAGGTATTACTTGTTCTGTGCGAATAGACCTTACCTTACAGCATCGGCCAGCTTCTCATACTGGATCTCCGTGCGGAAGAAGTGTGAGTTGGCGGGCTCGTAGCGCATGGCGGCGGTGAGCGTGCAGAAGACGGTGTGCAGGAGCTCAAAGACCTGGTTCTGGTTGACGCGATCCCAGCCGTGTCGCGGCGGCTGGCACAGCGAGCGCTCCATGGCCACCAGCAGAGAGGTGACGTAGACAAAGCCGCCCACCTTGCGGAACACCGTCCGGGTGCGGTGACTCTCACGCAACACCGCCAACAAAGCCTGAAGATGAAGAGCAGAGAGGAGAGAGGATTATTTAAGTTTCCTCAAGATTTCTACTGTTAAAATTCTTTATTTCATGAGCTGTTTACAAAGACACATTTAGTGATAGGAAATGAATGTTTTTTTATATTGCTTTCCCCAAGGTAGATAATTTATTCTCAAGATGTCACACACCCTCTGTTTCACTTTAACTCACTTACTTATTCTACATTTTGTTACTCAATTATTCTCTCCCATGTTGAGTTTTCATGTCATTTGGTTTTTGTCGCCTCATTCAGTCATATCTCTGTTCATCAACTCGTTTTCCTCCCATTCTTCTTTTGCGGTGAGACATATTTATGAGCCCCTCGAGGGTTCCTTTGTCTCACAGCACTGACTGGATTTTTTTCCTACATTTGTACCAAGTTTTATGATTCGCATTTGCAGGTAACCTAAACTGAAACATCAAACTGTAACCTAGATATGAGTTTGGGGACCTAAAAACAGCCTGAGAGCATAGAATGACTGTGACAGGCAAAGTTTTTAATTGGCAACTGAAAAGTGGAGAAAACGTCTTGGATCGGCAACAGATGAAGCTTTTGAATGACGCAGGTGAAGTGAAGTGCAGGCATATGTCAGGGAAAACAGGGCTCAGCACCACTGGGGGATTTTTAGCTATTTCAATCCTGCTTCTGAAGGAATAGCTGATGTTGGAATGATAGGACAGAAACATTGTATGATAGGATAAGTTGTAACAGAGAGCTGCAGGAATGAGTCCTAAAACAGAAATGAGTTAGCATTTTTGCACTTCCTGTTCCCTCGTCTTGAAGTCAATGGGTTTCTTGAATGGGTTTTTGGTTAGATGCCTGAAATAAGGTCTGAGGTTAACACAAGCTTAAAAAGAGATTTTCACGTTTTGTTCTGCGACATAAAATACGTCAGTAAATGAATGAATTAATTAATTATGAAGCTTTTACGTGTCTTAAAAAAGGCGGTTTTGCGTGGCTGACTGAGACTACAGAGGTTGTCGGGGACATTAAACGTCATCACGCCAAACACAGAATCTACTCACTCATCCGCCTTTACAGCCTCGTTGGGTTTAAACTCGCCCTTAATTCACCGGAACAGCCAAAAAACAGACAATCCTGTCTGGTTAAACAATTTATCAATAAGATTCAAAAATCTTAGCTAAAGGTCCACTTACTAGATTTTTTACTTCCATGCTCAAGAGTCTTAATTTAATTTTCCATACAGTTGACAATATATCATGATTATATCAATGTCACCATATACACTTAAACCTATATACCCTGATAGAGGATTTTATCCATTTTGCCCACTTCTAAAATGGGGATCCTGAAATCTGTGGTCATTATGCCTCCACCACATCCTGCAGAGTCATTAGGATGGTTTCAGATATAATGAAGCATCCCAGTGGAGGAAGAGAGAATAAAAGAGAAGTAAAAACAGTGATATGTTGCACCGCTGAGCCAGCTGTTTCCTGCTACATTAAAATACTGCCAGACTCAGCACAGTGGGGGGTTTTTAACCAATCACAGGATGTTGAAGACACCCTCTTCCTGTCCTCCAAGCTGGGAAATTACAACCAGTAGAATGTAGGTTTCGGGTGTTAACTTTACCAGCCCTGTGGAGGCCTTGAGGATTAGATGCAACGTATCAGGGTTTGACCGTGTCTTCCCGAGAGATTACAGGGTTAAATGTTTTCCCAAGGCTAATCAGCTTAATTTGGGGATCTATTTGTGTCTCTGCAGTGTGTTGCTGTCAATGGTACATAAACCCCTCAAAAAATATTTGACTCAAACTGGATTTGATATAAGTGCTTTGCAGCCTTTAGGGTTTTTTTGGGTTTTTTTTGAGGGTGATAATTAAAATCCCCGATTAGTGAAACAGGCTGACGGGTTAATCCAGCCGAAGCTTTCAGAAGGCGTGAGAATTACTTCGACTAAAGGAGTGGAATTGGAAAATGTAATTATGCTTCAGAAACTGAGCCGCCATCCTCTCATCCTGTGTGTGGGAATGTGTGTATTTATGTACATCCTACACTTAGCAGCCCTGGTTTGAAGCAATTACTGTATGCAGGGCTTCAAATGCATATTGATTTTTTTAAATCACAGACTTTCCTTACCTCAGTGTTCTCACGTCATCTTTCTGAACTCCTCTTAGCTGCACTACAGTATATCAAGACAGTCATTTTTCTGATCATATTTAAGTTCTCTAAGCAAATTCTCTAAAATCAAAGGAGTATGTTTCCAGAGAACATGTAAAGTAAGATTTTACTGTGAGCCTGTGGTAGATATTAAGTATTCAGTCAAAAGATATACATTTAAAATAGATTAAAAGTGTGTCACCTGACAGTAATACAACATACTGAGATTAAATAAATGAATTTTAAAAGTTTTAATAATTGAGTGTGTAAGACAGTTTGAGACAGTTTGTGTGTGTGTGTTGTTACCCGCAGTATGTCAGTCTTCAGCTGCAGTTCACTGGACGGCGCAGAGTGCATAAGGCCCAGCAGCGTTCCCATATCGTCGTCTCCGCTGGGCGACAGGACGAGCTGCTGGATGATGAGCAGGGCGTGTTCCCGACACTGGCGGTACTTCACGATGTTGTGAACGCAGCGAGCGCCGCCAAACTCCCTGAACAGAGCTAGGAGACGGGAAGAAAAAGGGGCAGAAATGTAGTCGTTGCACATCTTAAATGTTTATAACTGAACACAATGACACCAGGCCAGGTTGTAATGAATACGCTGTTAGAAAAAAAAGTGATGTCCAATAAAGTGTCAGATCATCTTTTAAGGAATACGCTACACTGACGTTGATCGGTGTATTCAGCATGCACCACAACACAACACATCTGCTCCTCGTAGCTCTGAAGTACATCCACAAAGGTGTGTTTTTAGCTTGCGCTGACACGATCAATTATTTTTACGATTAATAGATTCACTGTTTAGTCTTCATATTGTTTGTTTTGTCAGACCAACAGTCCAAACCCAAAGATATATTCGATTTTCGATCATATAAAACAGAGAAAAGCAGCAAATTCACACGTCAGGAGCTGGAATCAGAATCATTTTATATGCATTTACATGCTAAATATCTGGCTTTCTTTTTAGCACTTGTTTGTTGATTGTTTGCAACATAACGAGCACACGGATCAACCGTGGAGAAGTGTATTATGCTGCAGGAATGGTTTCCATGGACAACTCTCCTTTGGGATCCTGGGCTTCCTACAGTTCTCTGTCCTCACAAAAGGAGCCAACTTTTCGGAGCCACCTTTCAAACCTACAGACGGTCACAGACAGATTTTCAGTGGCTTAGTCCTTCAAAGCACAGCTGAAATCTTTATGCCCCTCTAAATGTTTTAATCCACGTTCAGACTCATAAAGCTTATAAAGCGCCCAGGTCGTCTTTTTCAAAATCACCTCTCATTACACTTTATAGACTTGCTGTTAGGTAAAGTGATTTGATTTTGATGACATGTTACTATTTTTGTCTCTTTTCTTTTGATTATAGAATCAATTTTAATCAATTAGTCGATCACCTGAAAATGTCTCTCCCAATCTCACACGTGTTTTTAGTGCCTTCAAAGCCATTTAAAGATCCTCAAAAATAATTGGTTGATTGTGATATTGGTGATCTTCTTTGTTTATCTGAAGAACCTAAATTTAAAATTCTGTTTGCTGTTTACTGATGATCTGTTTACTGACGGGGCCTTGAGGCTCTGACGCTGAACTTTTAGTACTGCTTTATTGTCATTTTTTGTGATGTGCCGAATTTCTTTCTACTCTTGCAACTCATTGCAAGTCTCTCTAGATAAGAGCGGCGGCTGAGAGCCTCAAGCGTAAAATGTAAATGTAATCAATGCGTCAGAGTGCAGTGCTACAAACATCACACACATCATCCTGTTGTTCTGACGAAGGCGACCAGTCATCATCAAGGTCGAAGAGAGCTCTGAGCTGTCTGTGTGGTTATCTTTGTGACTCATCACATTTCTACAGCTGACTGAGGCTCACACACACACACACAACATAGAGGGTCAATAAGAGACTGAGTAATGTGGGAAGAGAGGGAGGATTAAGGAAATGTAATAAGATACTTTATTGATCCCTGGAGGAAAATTCTCTTTCCTCTCCACCTCCACAGAGAGGTCAGAGGTCAAGGCTCAGCAGCCCTGGAGATGGTTGAGAATAAGTGCTTTGCCCAAGGATACAATTGGACTTTATTGGGCCGACTTAAATCAGCACATTGAGTGATTTTAGATCACATTTGCATTCAAGGTTAAACTTGACGCAAATAATTAAAGCCAACAGACCAATTTGTGTGAAATCAGTATTTCTAAAGGCACCGGTACTGTGTGTCCTTCACTGATCCTGAACAACATCCTGCAGAGTATAACACAGAGTAAAGTCACCTGTAGCTGCAAGGTGGTTTTTCAGGAGAAAATCATTTGAGTATGACTTGGGTTTAACCCCCTGAGGTCATTGTTTGCATAATCCTGTTTAAATTGATCTAGAATAAAAACCAGAATAGCTAGAGCATTCATTCTTTTTGCAGCTGAAAGCTAAGACTTCTGTCTTTCGTGTCACGGCGTACGCTCGTGTCGCACGTTGATGATGTCATTACATTACGTCGCGTGCGGTGCAAAACATGGTGTCTTTCTTGTTGTTACTATTGACTGAATTAAGGATCTACATTATAAGCAAAAAGGGTACCTGAAAGCTAATTATTAAGGGACATGAAGTCCTGCTGTGTCTCCGAACCGCGTATTAATCTATCTTATCTTGCATCATGTGCACATGCCTGGAAGTGTGTGTGCGTGTGTTTACCTGCATTAGTGTTGGTGGTGTTGGAGCCATGCAGGAGCACAGTCAGTGTCTCCATCACCAGCCAGGCCAGCTGCTTCTGCTCCTCTGCTACTGTGTTGTTTTTACAGTCAGCTGAAGACGGAGGGGAAACAAAGAGAGAGAAGAGATGTTAGCATTAGGCGACATCATGACTGCATAATGTGAGCAGAACAGTGAGCAAACAACACTAATGATATAATAAAAGTGCATGCAGTTAAAATAACAGAATATGGAATTACCATAAGGCAATAACACAATTTTAAAAAACAGAATTGAATTCTCTGGCATTCTGTATTTGAAGAAATATACATTTTTGGCTCTAATGGGTTTATAATCTGCTTTTGATTCAGCTCAGTGCATTTCAGTTCAAGCTTGTAGTTGGATAGATCCATTTAGCCTGTAGCTAAACAGCCTGTAGTCCTGGGCTTTACGCTGTACGGTGCCAGTTTTGACTTGACCAGTTTTGTCGTGGGCTCAGTCATTTCTGGATGTTGTTGATTTGACTGACTACATCCACTACAAGAGAAGTTTTTACAACATCGAAGAAGTGTCTCACCTTGGTCATTATTGTGTGGTTGCTGCTGAGTGGCCGGGTCTTTGAGCAAGGCAGCGTACTTGTGCAGCAGGTTGACCAGCACCTCCAGCAGGCCGACCTCCCGCAGCACGTCGCTGAACACCGGGTCGTGTCGGGCCAGCTTCAGCAGCGTCCGGACGGCCGTGATGCTGCAGGCGTGCGACGTGCTCGCTTTGAGCAGCACGCTGACGCTGAACAGCTCTTTGCACGGCACGTAGTTGAGGCTGAAGACGACAAACTCAAGCAGCTCAAAGTACTTGGCCTGGGCCTCGGGCAGCTTGGCCACACGATCAGCAAACTGCGACAGGGTGTGCTGCGACTCCAGGATGAAGTAGTTGGCCGGCTCTGCTGCATAGATGTTTCCGATGGCGTCCAGTAGCATACAGGCCAGACGGCTTGTTTTGGCCCTCAGGAAGGCGTTCTGAAGCACCGAAAAGGCCTGGATATTACGCACTGTGTGGCCTGGAAGAGGAGAGACGAAAAAGAAGAAGTGTTTGTGATTATGACAAAATAAATATGAATGACTATACTATAGTTCAGCTAAAACACAGTGCATTAAACTGCAGGTAAGCATAACAACAATGTTTTGCTTCTCCTTAACTCTCACTGGTAAAATGGATTCATGAATTAAACAAAAACTTGAGAAAGGGATGAAAACGTGGACACGGCCTAACAGCCCTAAGCCTCAGTGGTGGAAACATCGCTCTGCTTTGCATCGTTTATGAATTAGTGTAAAGATGCAAAATGATTAAGCACCAGAGTATCAAGACACAAAAAGAGACCAAACATTAAGAGTGGGCAGATGGAGGCTGATGACACATTTACATTTCTCAGACTCAGACCTACATATGACTCTGCTGGCCTTAATCCAGCAATACAGAAACTGATTTCTTTGCCTTGAAAACTCCCTGGCTAGACTGAAAGCAGATATCTGAGACCACTCCTGACGGTACATGAGATGAGACCAAAATGCCTCGAAGGTGCATGAAACCTAAAGAGCAGTGACTGCAGGAGGAGTGACACTGAAAAAAAGAATCTCATGCAAAAGCACTGCTTGCATGGAGGGGGATTATGTATCTTTTCACAGGTTTTCACAGTGTTTAGTCCAGTACTTGCTGAAAGGAAACCCAACAACTGTTATGGACAAACAAAAGGTTGCTCTCATTTGCTTTAATAGGGCAGGAGAAAGTAGCCCAGTGGTCGAACCATCACGAGTTATGGGATAAATTATCTTTCTAAAAGTTCTATCCAGCTTTATTACACACCTCAGTTGGATACATGATAAAGAAACCTTTGATTGATTGACCAGTCAAAGGCACGCTGGGAGGGACGGCCCCTTTTTTTTAGTGAATAAGTCGAATAATTCATGGTCTTTGGTTGACCAATACGTTTTTAGTCCATTAATGGTTTTATATGGTCTTTTTTGTAAGGAAGGACTCAATTCCTGTTAGTCGTTACTTAAAAGTGATAATCCCATCATTCACACAAAGGAGCTTTGGTTTTTATAAACGAACTGTTCCCTCAGATGTTTCTGAAGACAAACGTTTTATTTTTAAATTCATTTTTCACCTTATCCTGAGATCTGCTCCTTCACATCTGATTTTATCACTCCACAGTCAACAAGACTGGTCCAATTTGTAGTAATGGCCTGCTCCTTCAACATAAACCCTTATCTTTGTCATACATTTTTGTTGATTAGTTTCGCTTTGTCAGCTTGGTATTGGAGTATTAAGCATCAAGGGAGAAAAATCCTTATTTGAAGTCAAATTCACTAGTCGGTTCTTTAGTTCTGTAAAATGTAAGTCCCATGTGTTTCGGGGGTAAATAACACAAAAATACTGAGAAGCAATGAAAACATTTTAGGTGGCGGTATGTCCTCAACTTAGGATGGAAAGATAGAGAAAGGATGAAGTGCAAGAGCATGGAGGATGGATGTTATCCATGAACTACACTACACACATAATCTGACCTCCATTTTGGGGTTGAGTAGCGAATAAAAAACCACAAACTCACACATGCAGGAACACATACAAGAAAAAGTGACACTGACGTGCGTCATCACACACACCAAAACATACACAGCCGTTAAGTGAATGTGGCGGGCTAATTAGGCGTGTAAGCGGACCCTCACACCATGATGGCTTCTGGTAATGACTTTGCACACAGCTGGAGGTGTCATTAGGTGGGTAAACACAAGTGTGTATATGTGCGAGTGTCTCTGTGTTGTTATGTGTGTGTGCTAAAACAGGCAGCAGAGCAGAGAGTGTTAGTGCCAGGGCGTATGTGGTTAGAAAGCGGTGATCAGCCATGGGGCGGAGCTGACACGCCAAGTTACAACACTGTACAGCTACTAGAAGCGTTAAAACCTGTCACATGGAAACATGTCATCATGGGTGCTTTCCTAAAACGAAAAAGTCTACTCAAAACAAAGTGTTAACTGTGTACGCTAGCAAAGCCAGAATGAAACATAACCAAAGAAAATTAACAGAGAAAAAATTCATATTTCTAAGACAGAAAGAAAAATAAATAAATAAATAAACAGAAAACTGAGTAAATTAAGGAATGAGTGAAAGTGATGGGAAGCATTCTTTTGATTTTATGATTTTATCACTTCCTTTGGCTGCCATATCAATAGCATATTACAAAAGGCACTCAGATCAATTATTGACACATGCATTAGGGCTGCAACTAATGATTATTTTCTCAATCACTTAATTGTTTTCTTTATAAAATGTCAAAAAATAGTGAAAAATGCCTGTTATAATTTCTCTCAGCCCAATGAGCCATCTTCAAATATCTTGTTTTGTCTGACCAACAGCCCAAAACCCAAAGATATTCAGTTTGCTATCATACATGACAAAGAAAAGCATTAAATCCTCACATTTGAGAGGCCGGAACCAGCAAATGTTTTGTAGAGTGTCGATATAGACAGGAAGCTTGGGGAGAGAGCGAGGGGTGACATGCAACGTCTGTGACCGGAATCGAACCAGCGACGTTATATGGTAATAAAACCAATTGCCTTTGTGTCAACAAGATCACAGGTACTCCCTTTTGTATTTCACTTGATTACACAGAGTTATAAGGAAGCATGTCTGCATTATAATTCTTTTCGGAGTATGTTAGATCTGTTTTTTAAAAAAGAAGAGGTGGGTGCAGGACAGAAGGTCAAGGAGGACAGGTTCTTGGGCAGTAGAAGTAAACATGTGGCCAAAGACAATTCTCTGAACCACTAAAGCGTTTCTCTGGACTCCAAAGAGCCACTTTGTATGCAGGAGGCTTCAGGCATTCATCTCCAGCAGTGTGACAGGCGGCAGAGTTGCCATGGTGTCTGTCAACAGGTTAAGCTTATTGGGATCAGCCAAGCATCAAAGTCATTTCAGGGATTAAGATCTGACAGGGAGATGCAGCGGCTGGGGTATACATGGAGACTTTTCCACAAGTAATTCCTCTCTTGTTTTAGGGCTTTGGGCAAACCCAACTTGGTGGGAGTGAGGCGGGCATGTGATCAGAAAATCACTGGGTTGTATCCTGAATGGGCGAGAGAGCATCTTCACTTCGGTAACATTTACCGTGAAAGTGTCCCTGAGTCATTCTTTGGATGACGACAATGGATGATCATGTTAGCAGAGAAAGGCACTTTCGCATAATTGTTTTCAATAAGTCTGGGGTTTTGTGAGTTGATTTTTTGCTTTGGGCGTCTTGCGTCCATTTCAATTTAAATCTGAAAGATCGGACGTGTCCTTCTCCTCATTCCACCTTCTCTGATATATCTGGAGATGGTTTCAAACAACGTTAACAGGCAGAATTTAGCATTTAAGAATAAGGTTGGCTATTCTATATTTTTGTTATTGTCAAAAAAATCTACTCAATACTTTCCGACTTCCCTACCCTGTCTCTGGCTCTCAGCCCCACCCATTCGTTCCTACTAAATGGATATATCATGAATATATACTTTCATAGTTCTAAGAACCCCCCCCTCCCCCCCTTTTTATTGCGTTCGCACTGTAAGAACTGGGAACATGACGAGTACATCAATAAAAGTCTAGTTAGTTATGGAAATAATGAAAGCAGCTGATGAATTTACGGATTAACCAGCCACAGTTGCTACCATCAACACACCTTTCCCAGAAGGCTGCGGGAGAACAAAGCCAGGCAGCAGGAAGGGGGCTCCAGTGGTCAGGCCGGCGGGTTTCAGCTCCGTCACCCCATATGTGGTCAGACAGGTGACCAGGTTGACCAGGTCCTTCAGTGCATCTTTTGATTCGTCCTCCTTGGCCTGTTCCAGCCTGCATACAGACAGAGAAGCTTGTATGAATATTCATACAACACACTCAAGGAACATACAGCAGCATGTTAGCTGCAGGACTGAAGCTGCACCTGAGCATGAGATCGCAGAGGAAGGCGTAACCCTGGCACATTCGGAAGTCGTCCAGCAGGGTCTGTGACACATCGCTGGAGTCCTTGAGGAAGCAGGAGAGGCCGGCGAACATCTCCACGATCTCCAACGGTGACAGATCATCAGACTGCTGCATGTTCTGAACACATGTGCCCAGGCATTCCTTCTCTGTAGATGGAGGGGACGAGGGCAGAAGGGGTTATATTTGCTCTAGGCTTATTTTCATCATGGTTCTACAAAAAGGAAAAGAATCAGCATCAGGTGGAAAACATTAAGTAGCTCTGATACATGCCGTTCTCTTTTTCCATCAACTTCACTGAGGAGCACATACTTCCATAAGATGCAATCTTTGTTAAGTGATTTGGACTGCTCTCTACCTCCCAAAGGTCATTTCTGGAAATCAGTGCTAAAGGTGGATGATAGGAACCGAAAGAGAAGCTGCTGCACTTTCTCCAAGTTTCCAGTGGACACAGGACATTACTAATGCACTGTAACGGCTTGTATGTCTTGTTTCAGTGTGTCTTGTTCCCTCATTTGTGTGTAGATCTACTGTACAATTCCGCACAAAGATTTTGTTCTGCTTTAAACTCATGTTATGGATGGCTTTGAGGTCCAGGTTTTTTCCTGTTAACTCAAATAAAAAGGACCCATATACAGTAATAACGGAGGCAGGATTTTGCTTGATACTTGAAATAAACAACATTTTCATAACATTTTAAAAAAATAATTTTCTTATTACTTTAGTGTGACATAAATCATTGTATTGTAAGTCTCACAACAAATTGTGCAACCCTCAAGAGATTTACAAAGTTTAATTTGACAAAATACAGATTGGAATTATTAGTGTGCTTCTATAAATGTCAGTAAACAAACTCTTTCGTTTACTTGGCCAGCACTCTCACAATGAGTTTTTTGTTACCCAAGGCACATGACAGATGTTTGTTTTGCATGCACTTCCTTGTAGGATGTGTAGGTTCAAGTTTATAGTTGCATGTAGATTCCACTGCAGATTTGATGTAGCCAAACGCATGTTGGATAAACTCCAGATGTGGTTTGGATGAGATACACACACACACACACACACACACACACACACACACACACACACACACTAACTAATAAACCAACGCATGTACACAGACGTCCTACACATGCTGTTCATTTGTATATACCATGTATGTATTTGACCACGTTGACGCTGAGGCCGTGCCGGGAGATGGTGGTGAGCACCTCCCCCGCGCTCCTCCTCCAGGGCAGGTTGTGGGGGGGGCACCAGGAGGTGATGGCACTGAACAGCAGCTGGAGGTCGTCCTTTTGGGCCAGCTCCTCCGCCGGAGACACAAAGGTGCAGAGCTTCACCAGGATCTGCAGGAGGGGAGAGGACAGGAAATTGACTCCAGCCAAAGGCATCAGCCTGATAAAAGTGCTGCTGGAAGAAACAGAGTCTTTCATCATGGAGATAGAAGAGTGTTTATTACATCTGCCTTTTGTAACTGGCATCATTAATATGTGAAAATACAAAACATTCAGGGGCTAAGGTCAAAATGAAGTAACACATATCAGGTAGAACTTCCCACCATGATTGCTGTAAGGGATCCACCAATCCTTTTATATCAGTGCACATACGGATTAGAGTACCAAACTATATCAATAACCATCTTATAATCTGCTGATGCAGACTTAAGTTTATGCTGAATCAACAACACATAGCTGAGATTTGTTTTTTCTCCAGGAGTAAAATGTGGTTTTCTACATCATGAAAAAGGCAGAACATCAAGTAATTTCTATATCAATGTTTGTCGTACTTTGGGACAAATAACATGCAGCTGAAACACGTATGTCCTTATGTTATTTATTTTAGAAAATTAATAAATAGTTCTTTATATACTTAATAATGTTAATTTGTAGCTGTGGTGGTAGAGGCAGGAGTAGAAACTGAATAAAAATGTTCTAGCTGTGGACCTTAATGGACCAGTTGTACAGTAACCTGTCCTGTTGTCTGTTTACCTGGACGAAGACTTTCTGGAGCAGCGCCCTGCGGTCAGCCAGCGGCAGCTCCTGCTGGGTGTGGACCTGGCCTGGGGTCTTCTCCTGGGTGGGTGGCGGAGGAGGCGGTGGGGGCTGTGGCTGCGGGGTGGGGCCTACTGGGGCCTCGGCCATGTGAGGCAGGTCGAAGAACAGGTAGAGGCATTTGACCAGTGTGGAGGGTACAGACATGGTCGTCATGCAGTCCACCGTTTTCTTAAATTAGAAATAAGAAATTCATTTCAGAAAAAGACCTAAGAAAGAACAGTGTTGAGATTTACACACAATCATTTTTAAACCATCTGCTCAATGGAAGGTTTGCAGTGGCCTGCTGCTTCATCACAGCGTATGATGAAGCGCCATGATTCCACTGAAAATCGAAATATTTAATTATTGCCCAGCCTTCACTGCAAAACAACATCTACTGAAAATGTCAGTTTGGTAAATGGGTATTTTTGTTGTTGTGTTATAATTCATGGTGGTGTTAACTGTGAGGAAAAAACAAGGCAGGAGTAGCTGTGAGGGCTTTATGTTTGTGTTATTGCACGTGTGTGTGTGTGTGTGTGTGTGTGT
>LKNJ01003268.1:0-74023 GCA_002120245.1 Maccullochella peelii | reverse complement strand
ACCCGTGTATGTGCCTGTCTTGTTGTTGCTGTTGTTGGCCTGAGCTTGGGCCAGTCCCATCACTGGCTGATGAGAAGGAGGCGTGGCACCGGCAGGCGGCTGCTGGGATTGATTGAAAGCCCCTGGCCCGGCTCCAGACCCTGAGAGGACACGCATACACACATACCGTGACACCATGTTGAGATGGTTGTGGTCAGGCATCATTGAACATGATTTTGAATTAATTAATTTTTTGTGAGACACTGTAATTCTACGCACTGCTGCCACGCTCTTTGCCGAGACACAGTCGCTTCAGTGTTGACCCTATAATGTAAAAAAGACTTTTATCATTCCCATTAGCTGGTAATAATGTTCAATAACAGGATGCAGTGCAAAACAAAGCTGCTGAATACTGCCACAAAACAAAGGACCAAACTAACAAACAGGTAAATGAAGCAATCCCTGAAACAAGACAGTCCATTTATTAGCAAAGACATGCAAGTGGTCATATCAAAGTGCAGTGTTAGAGTGTTAGAGACAGAGATAAGAAGGAGGAGAGACATTAGAAATGTTATAGCAGATTGAGGTGCATGTGGCATGCAGAAGTCCTATTAAAAATGTGTGTTATATGGTAGAAAAATAGCACAAGCATCAGAGGAGACACTTGAAATGTGAGATAATGTCCATTACTATTAAAATGAACCTTGATTATCCAAACCTCAAACTTCTAGTCCAATAAACAGGAATGATGAGTAAAAATGATTAAATATCATATTGGGCAAAAGTCTTTCTTTGTTAAGAGAAAATTGTGTTTAAAAAAAACAAAGCATTGAATCAATCAAAATCTTTACTTCTTCAAAACAAAATTTACTCATTGGGGGTTTGAATAAGCAATATATTTCTGTGCAAGAAAAAACACAAGATAAAGGCAAACGATAAGGACAAGGCAAAGCAAAAGAAAACCCAGCATCGTTGCAGAATAGTTTGGAAAATACAGAAAAAAAGATATCAGTGAGCTAAAAGTAGAGAAATAGATAATAACAATGGAAAACAAAAAAAAATGAAGCTATGCGGGAAGAGAAGAGATACAAACAGATAGACAAAGACACAGGCCCACTGAGAAATCTAGCTCGTGGCTTGCTACTCGATTTATAGGTCACTCTCTCAGATGTTTGAGGGTAATTAGCCCAGCCTGTAGAGGAGTATAATCAAAGAGGGAAGAGGACACCAGGGTAAGAAGAGCACACATTGAAATATCCGTACAACAATACAAACACACTTTACACTCTAGTATTAGTGGAAACTGTTCAGCTAAGATGTTCTGTTGCGTGTTGCTGGTGGTCACCTTGTCCGGGGGGAGCTTGTGTGCCGCTGCCGTCTCCATGTAGTCCAGCGTAAATATTATCAGAAGACAAAGAGCCCTTGAGGGAACAGGGCTGCTGAGTCTGCACGGGCTCTGAGGTTGAGCTGGGAAGGTGGCTGGTGCATGAGCGTGCTCTGCCGTGAGTGGGGAAAGACCCTTTGGCTGGAGAGCCATTTAAACTCACTGTGGGCTCACCTGTACCTGTAGCAGCACCTGAACACACACACACACACACACACACACACACAAGCATCAGAATGGTATACTCCTGGCACTTGCTGTAAATATTCAACTTATAATCCTGGAGATTCTGAAAAGGAACTCACTGGATCTGCTGGAGTCACTAGATTTGGTTGTGACATTTCTAAATTGTTGAACCAGAGGGCTGAGGAGTTTGCCAGGCTTCAGTCTGTGCTTGCTGGACCTCTTTCTACGGCCGGCATGTGGTGCAACGTGTGAGAGACCCAGGCCAGGAGGAGGGGCTTTGCCAAGCCGGCGATACAGCAGCTCCACTTCCCCCCGCTGATGGGCCTGCAGCTCAGAGATCTCCCTCAGATGTCTGAGGGGATGGTGGCAAGAATAGACTGGTCACTTACAAGCTAAATAACAAAATATGTTCATGTAAAGACACTAAATGAGGCCAAAAGTAAACCACTGGCTATACTTACTTCTCCCTGAGTCTCTGTAGTTCCTTCTTCATGTCCGAGTCCTCCATCTCTGAGTCATTATCACTGCTGGCATAGGCCGAGCCGTGCACGCCTCCATGCCTACTTGGTGAGTCAGAGCTCTGCACACTGCTGCTGCGCCCTGAACGACGGAGGAAGGCCACTGCCCTCTTCATGAGGTCACTTCCCCTGCGCTCGGAGCGAGTGTGTTGAGACGGGGTGGCAGGAGCCAGCTTTGCAGGGCTGCTGTCGGCCCCCGAGTCCGAGGAGAGGAAACGAGCATGGACCGTGACATCCACAGGTACAGAGGGCGAGGTCAGGGTGCGAGGCAGGGAGCCCCGCTTGGCCATGGATGGAGGTGTGTCCAGGTAGAAATCAGGCGGGGCAGAGTAGCGGCTGCAACGTGTCCTCTGTGTAATGTCATCTTCAGTGCTAACCACAGAGAAACGGCCAATTGTAGTGGAGGCAGTCATGGCCTCAGCCTGAACGTGGTCCCCACTGTATCCTGCAGGGTGTGCCGGTGAGGCAGCGCTGCTCCAGCTCCTTTGCTTCACATCGCGTCTGGTGGCCACTTCAGGAGGAACAGAGATTATCTGCCAAAAGCAAAGAACAAAATGGGTTTACACAGGGCATCAGGTAATGCTTCTGGAATAGCAAATGCAGTTGAACCAGTCTGAAAGACAATTCAGTCTCCCTTTCATACCTTAAACCGGCCTCTTGTTCCAGAGCAGGAAGCAGAGTGGGGAACGTGTCTTCTTGACAGGGAAGCTGCAAAAAAAACCAATGAAAAACTGTGGCACTGCAGTAAACAACTAACAGTAAAACATAAGTTTGGTTAGAAGTTAATGATGCCAGTCTTATTAGATTGATTAGTGTCTGCTGTACATACCACACACGGCTGAGTCACTCAGTGTGCTCAAACTATCCATTCTCTCTGGAATTTGAGGCTAATAGAGGTGACAAGATGAGAGATGAACAAAACAGAGACATGGGAAAACTACAATACAAACCATTAATCATTGTCCTATTATATAACTGTTAATATTGCCCAAAAGGTTGAGGAATGTTGACGATGATATAAATAAAAATAAATATTTCTCATGAAATCTCACTGTAGGCAGTACAGTTTTTCTTCAAATCCCTCATGCAAGTAAAATGTATTTCCATGTATCCAAATGGTGAAATTATATTGTCGACTGCTGTTTCAATGGTCAAGAGTTACATTTAAATCTCAAATTTTAAGCCAATATGGACAAGAAGTCCTTGCTCAGAAAAAAATCCATGATAACTGGGCAAACTCCACTTGCTGAGGAAGGTAGTGTGGTACGATTCGAAAGCTCCAGAACAACTGTTAATGGACCTTGTGGTGAGATTGTTTTTTCAGCTGCTGTTTCCAAGGTCAAGAATAAACTTTCAATTTCAACTGTATGTGAATATACTGCACCTGTAATTGATATAAAATATACATATAGCTTAAGAAGTTACTGATTATTGTACTTACCAGCTGTTCTCCTGCCCGGTAGCGTCCCTCACCTATCGGCCCTGGCGTGCTGTTTCCTGACCCTCCTGTGGCGCTGTCTGGACCAGGAGGAGACTGGATGTACTCAGTGCAGGAGCCTGGTGTCTCTGCAGCACTGCCTGATGGATACATGGGAGCATATTCCTGGTAGAGCAAGTTCCTTAGTTTCTCATCCAGTGTTTTTATGGTGCTGTCCACAAAGCCTCCGCGGCCCAGTCGTCCTTCACCATCTGACTCACCGGGCCCTGCACCATGCTGGGATGGCGCTGGGCTCTGGGGTAGTGAGGGCACTTTGGTCCCTCCCACGCTGGAAAAAGGCTGATGGAGCACCACAGGCTGCTGTGGGCGCTCGCTCCGCGCTGCAGAGGCGTAGGAGACAGACAGCGGCTCTTTGGCTAAACCCGGCTCCTGGAGTGGAAGAGGAGTGAGAGGAGACCCACTCTGTAAACCGCTCACATCCAGAGACAGGGGCATGACCAGAGGGCAGCATGGCACCTCGTCAGCCATAGAAACAGGACATGTCATGCTGGGTATCTGCTGAGCTGCATGGATCGGGGAGCCCAAAGGGGATCCCTGTGACTCATCAACTGGGAAAGACGTATGTGGGGATGACGGGGGCAAAGTTTGAGCTCTGGCTGGCTGGGCCTGATGAACGCTAGGCTGCACCGAGCTGCTCGCAGGCTCCACTGATGACGCTGACTGAAGGGTCGGGGGAGCAGACACAGGGGGAGACAGAGTAGCAAAGAGGAGAGGGTCTGTGTTGGACATTATCGGAGGGCTACAGAATCCATACACATCATAGGTGAAGCCTCCACTTCCACCAGACATTGTGGAGGACGACCCCTCTTCTGCAGGAGGAAAAATGAAGATGAGAGAAAATTATTAGAGCTCATAAGATTTGTAGGATGTCTTTCATTCAGCTGCCACAAGGCTGTGCTATAGTTCCATGAAGCTGTCAAATTTTGTGCTGAAATTGCTCTGTAGAAACAATGTTACCTCTGGATGCAGATGGCTTTGCAGTGCCACTGTCAGTAGGCTGGGTAGTGGCGGAACTCCCAGGAGACTGCGTAGTTGTACAATCAGATGGGGTCTCCTGGCTGGGTGTGGGTGTCTCCTCTACAGGGCAGATTATGAACCATCTTTTTCCTGTATGAAGAACTGCAATCCAAGAATTCAGACAATTACCACCCATGTTCTTGCAAGTGAATGTGACATATACAAAAAAGGAATTACTAGGAGTGAAGATGGATACATTTTTGAAAGAGATAATTGTTTTACCATTCTGC
Organism: Maccullochella peelii; assembly: GCA_002120245.1. Lineage (NCBI taxonomy): Eukaryota > Metazoa > Chordata > Actinopteri > Centrarchiformes > Percichthyidae > Maccullochella > Maccullochella peelii. The sequence goes on along the minus strand of LKNJ01003268.1, from coordinate 69,211 downwards.
TGATAGACAGCCTGAGGTGCTCCAGGCTGCTGACTCTGCAGATTGATAGACAGATGCGAGCTAAGTCAATATGCTACTTGCCACTTGCCTTGCCACTCTGTATTTATTTTTCTATAGCCTAGTCCATGAGCATGTCTCTGTCCATGTCTAAATCTATGTATAAGCATGTGTAGTGTATCTGTACAGACTATATTCACATCTATATCTAGCCCCCATCTTACCTCTCCTACCAGCCCTTCAGAAATCTGGCCTTGTTGAGGACTACAACTCAAAGTGGAGGCCCTTTCACCCTCCATGTCTTCATTCAGCATGTCTTCAGCTTTATCCACAATGTCCTTTAGCTGATCAATGAAGATCTCCTTCTCTAATGGCAGGATGAAGCCATTATCTACCTGTAGGCATACAGTGTTAAAGATGTTAAACAATGTCATGAAAATAACCAATAGGTGACAAAACTGCAAACTGTGAAAGGTTGAACTAACCATGTAAGTGGCAATTTCCTCTGGAGCATCTCCATCCAGATCAAATTTAAATGTCACCATTTTGTGGTTGTGAGTCTCCAGCTGGCATTCAACCATTTTATCACCAGTGTTGCAAACCTGTTGGGGCATGGGTTACACTTTACAATCAGACACATTAAGATTTTAAGAAATTGCATTTCAATTGTCACAAATTATACCGTAACTCACATTGAGCATGCTCAGTTTGGGTTTGCTGGTCTTTTCTTGTCGGGAACGTGTGCGGGCAGACTTGCGGTGGTGTTTCCTGGGTTTTCCGTCCCCCTTCCCTCCACTAGCCAAGCTGTCATAGCCGTCACTTGTTTCTTTCCCAGATGTCACATCAGAGTTGAGACTATAAAAGGAAAAGGTGAAAACACTCTATCACCTCTAGGTTGGTGACACCTTTTTATCACACAAAGTTATAAAGAGAACAGAATCTGTAAAGAGCTGAAAGTCAGTGAAAAACGGGACACACACCTGTCATAGGCATAACTGGGTAAAGATACTGGTTTGTCCTGAAGTCCATCCTGAAGACAGAAAAATAGCCAGGTGTAAAACAGTTAGGAGCCCTTGGTAATGGTTTTATATTATACACAATGGATCATTGCAAGACTATGTAGCACCAGTATTAATGATAATGTGTGCTATTAGCTTTTGACTTTAAAGGGTTATTTTAGTATCAGATGGAGAGGCTGGTTTCAAGATGGGATGGAGATATGAAACAGATGTGAATGTAATTTGAAATGGTACCTGTGGTTTGAACATGCTTTCTGAGTAACAATTAGTCACTGATGAAGGGCAAATGCAAAATGTTTAAGAAGATGCACATGCACATTGATCAAAAATATACAAACTTTGGCTTTATCCCTACCTCTATACAGGCCTCTTGTTGAAGGGTGCTAGATGCAGATGTCGACTCAAAGTTTTGCTGAGTTGTGGCCTGGCTAGCACACTCAGACACTGAGACTGTTGTCTGGCTGCCAGCAGGCTGCAGAACTGGAGCTGGGACTGAAGCTGCGACAGGAGCTGGAGCATGAGCTGCAGATTGAACTGGGGCTGGCAGCGTGCCAGGGACTGGGGCCGAGGCTAAACCTGGGACTGAGAGTTTGGGTTCACCAATTGCAAAAGATGTATCTGAGCTTTTTGGTGGTTCAAAGGTGGGACCCGCTGCAGAGACTGGTGCTAGAACTGGGGCTGAGGCTGGAGCTTGCACTGCTGTTGGAACTTGTATTGGGACTGAAGTTGGGGCTTTAACAAGGGTTGAAGCTTGAGTTTGAGGCATGGCTGCAGCTTGAGCTGATACTGGGACTGGTGGTTGGTTTTGTGCTGGGGCTTGAGTTTCGACTTGGGCTGTAGCTGAGACTGAGATTGAGGCTGGGGCTGGGACTGGAGCTGGAACTGTAGGGGCTACAGTTAAGTCTAGGCCAGCTGCAGTAGTTTCTGCATCTACACTGCTTCCCCAGAGAGGAGTCTGAACAGCAGGCAATTCAGGGTGGACCGGAGCCAAAAGGTGACCATCTCCCAAATTCCCCTGTGGTGCAATCCTCTGTACCTGAAAAAATTGCACATTTAGGGAATTGTTCATCAGTTAATACAAATATAGTTCAACTCTAAATCTCCAAACGCATGCCCTGCATGCATTATACCAACAGTTAAGACACATTGCCACCTAAGTATTACAGATTTCCCATGACCCAACCATTACAGTGAGAACTGAGTCACATATTCACCTGGACAGGCTGCCCAGCCAGTTCCTGCTCAGGGTAGGGGGCGGGGTATGGGGTGGGTTGTACCTGGGAGAGACGTAAGGGATGGGTGGTATGGAAGCTACCAAGGTTTGTCTGGGATGTGGGAGGGCCGCCCTGCTGCTGGGGCACTGCAGGGGACATAGCCATGGCAAAAAGTGGAATAGGGAGTGCCACATTGGGCACATGCTGAGGTGTGGACAGAGGGGTCTGAGGGGTGCCGAGAGTAGGTAGAGAGGGCAAGGCAGCATGAGGGGTCAGAGGAAGGGAGGGATGGTGGCATGAAGGTGAGTAGTGGGAGCTAAACATAGGGGGGCCACTGCTGCTGTAGCCACATGGCAGAGGACCTGGGGGGAAGGGAGGGGGCTGGAGCCCCCCTGTTTGAACAACAGGATATGGTGAGGGAAACTGGGAAAGAAAAAGGGAAAATGATATAAAATGAACAAAGACAACCAGTCGATAGAAATGGCATTCACACAGGCCCTTTATGTATGACTCAGTCCTGTAACCTATATTAACTTTTGTAGGATGTTTATACCAAATTCTGTCTCTACCTTTGTTTGATCTTGTGTTTCTAACACTACCACAACGCACCTGTGTGCTGACCTGCAGGGCCAGGAGTGGGGGAGGAGCATTGGAGACTGACTGTGGAAAACTGGTAGATATGTCAGGAGGACTCAGGTGAGAAGTAGGCTGGTCAGCAGATAACAGCTAAGGAAGGAAATCAAATATTTGTTTTTTCCACTTTGACTGGAGAGCACGAATTTTGTGATGGAAATACAAACTAATTCTGAATTAAACTGACAAGATATTCTGGTCTAAATGCTCCACTTCAATAAAAGTGAGCTGCAGAGCAGGTAGACTTAATGACTTAAATTATTCTGTGTGGTTTGCAGTGTATGTACTGTAGACTGCAGTAAGTCATAAGAGATGATGGCTCTACCTGGGGCAGGATAGCAGCTGGTTGGAGATGGCACTAAAGGGAGGAAAGACAAATGGGAAGGAAACACAAACCCCATGAAAAGCCATTCACATATACACACACAGATATACAGTACAAGATGAAGCATTTAAAAGGGGACATCAGATGCACTTTTTACCCACTTCACACACAGATGCCCTATAAATAGTGTGTTTTCAGATGGCTGGTGCCACTAGTTTCCTGCATGTTTAAGTTAACTATAGCATACTCAACAGTTGACACTGAATGCCCACGACAGAATTAGTAATTTTGGATGTCAAACAAGCATTAAGAACCATTAATAATCATACAGTTGGTGTTCAGCCTTAATGGAGTAGCCTGTATGCATATAGCTAGCCCACAGAAATCTGCTCTTTAGTTTAGATCAACCAGCAATCCAAACACACTTGTATTAACATGGCCTTGCCAGGCAGCTCTGAGTGGACTGCAAGGGGTGATTTCTAAACTTTTGCGTCCTAATTCTGCTTTTATCTGTCTCACTACAGCTGTTGCCAGGGCCTGTCGCAGTTACATTCATGCAGTACCTGCTCCTGGCTGGGTTGGGCAGTAAGCTGCGGCTGTGGAGTGGGGGCTGCAGCTGGGAAGCTCTGTGCTGTCTGTCTACTCTGGTGCACAATAGGGGCCGGTGTAGCTGGAGCAGAAACTGTCTGTCGGAAACACATAAGAGAGATCCCATTTGTCTGACCCTGTTTTTAGGTATAATACGACATGATCATGTTTGTATTTTGTATTTGCTTCAACAAATGACGCTCGAGGTTCAAATGTTCAATGTGTCAAAGCAGGGGTAGTCATAAGCAAGAAAGTAGAGAGGGATGTTTTTTAGCAGCTGGCAAGGTTCAATAAGGCAAGCTAAAATGGAAATGGGAAGTTACAACGTTAATCTTTCATCAGGCATACTGCCATACACTGTGCTAGCACATTATTTCGTACGATACCACACGCTTCTGATATTTTACAACCAAACTTATCTAAAACAGAAACCAGAATTTAAACCCTTATTTTGGATTAGGCACGAGCAGAGACTAGCTGTTGGGCTGGCTTTGCTACTGTCATGGAAATGCCAGAGGAGCGAAGCAGCTAGCAGAATCATGAAAGATACAGCAGGCTGCTGCTATGTCAGGACTTAGTCTACATGAAGCTTCCCTAACCTACCAGTTGATCTGGTCTGCCTTCACTGTCATGTGTTGATAACAGCAGATTCCTGTCCAGATTTGGGCTAGAGAAGAGCGAGGAATCCAGGCTCTGCTCAACTACTGAGGAGGTAGCACCCCCAACCTCCCCGTGGCTGTGCACTGGATGATTAGCAGAGAGGGTGGGGGAACTGGTCCTGCGGCTGACAATGTGGTGGAGACAGTGGTTGAGAAGAGTGAGATCTCCACCTTCATATAAACTCCGTGGGAGCCCAACTTGTGAAGGTGGGAAAAGATGTGAAGGTGAAGTCCCCAGGGTTGGTTGACTGTTTGATGATGGGGGAGAGGATGAGACCAAAGGACGAGCTAGAGTGACTGGAGGAGACCTTGCCAGATGAGGAGATGTGGGTGAGTCTGGCTTAGAGACTGAAGTAAACTGGGTGGATGTGGAGAAGCAGCCTATAAGTGTGTGTCCCAGAGATCCACCTCCCTTTGTCCTATCCCTCAGGAGGAGAGACATGCAAGCCTTGCAGTGGCGGTGGGGCTGTGGGCTTTGTGGGACGCTCAGACAGAGCTCTGAGGGAGGTTGTAAATTCAGGGGAAGGAGAGGTGAATTGAAATGACTTGCTGAGTCATGATGAGAGTTTTGATGTGGGGGCAAGAGAGGAGATAATATCAATGGATTTTGGGCAAAGTTAGAGGACAGGTAGTCTCTGGCATGCACTGAGTTCTCTGTGCTATTTGTTGAAGCCAGATCCTGTGAAGGACACAGACAGGGGCTTGGATTCATTGTCTTAGTGTGAGAGTGTGTCCTACACCGTAACATCTCAACCAAGGATGTGCTTCCACGCCTAAAGCACACTGTGCTCTCATTGATGAGCAAGTTGTTTTGGCATACAAAGGGATCACTGTTGTGACGCTGATCAGGTATCATTCCAAAAAAGAAAATAAAAATGTTATTTCAGAAAACTAAAACTAAAACAAAATGAAAGATTTTAGAAAGTTTCCACAGAAATAAGAAATGTTTTCACTCACTGTTTGAGACTGATAAGGCCCCTGGTGCAGTTGTGCTGCAGGTTGTTGATAGGCCCCAGGATGCAGCTGACCTGTGGTTTGCTGGTAGGCCCCCTGGTGTAATTGAGTTGATGTTGAGTGGATGTAGTTTTCATGTGAGGTCTGTGCTGTGGGTTGCTGGTAGGGCCCCGGGTGCAGTTGAGGGTCAACGTGTGCAGGAGGACTGTAGATCATCTGAGCTGTGGAAATGGGCTCTGGGAGTGACTGGTAGAGGTCATTTTGCTGATTGTTAATATCATCTAATTGCATGGTAGAGCTCACTCCACTGTCAGCTGTAATAACAGAGGGAATAAAACATTATAATTCACCACGATGCCCTCTGCAGGAAGGACAGACACTGAGGAAGAAGAAGAGTAGCATCTCATTAAAATTCAAAAGCTGGATAATGATGTCTCATTGCTGACTAATAGGTGTTACTCAGACACTACAGTCGCCTTTTCTCTGGTTGTCTCATTCACAAATACCAATTTAACCATTTTAAGTCACAGTCAGTGTCATTTCCTGTATATACGGTACATTCATGTGTGCTTCTAATTACAGGTTCTCACATGTGGTAGACGTGGCGGCTGGCACAGTGCAGATCAGGGTCTGTTGCTCCATCTCTTGGTCCTCATAATCTGTCGTAGCTAATGTGGCCGTCTGTGGTACACCGGCACCGGGCACCTGCAGCAGGTTCTGCTGCGTCTTCTTCACAGCTGCCTCGCCATTTCCTGGCGAGACAGTCCGCTCCCTCCTCCATTTGATGAGAGCCACACGGTCCCGGATGGACTTCCCAACTACCTTCACATCACAGTCCAGGAAAAAACCTGATTCCACCTACAGGACACAGGTTAGATGCTCGCTGCGGCTCAGAACAAACTAAGTCAATGTTGTAATTCAACACCTTATATAATAAATCAACAAATCTGCATTATATTCTTCCCCCGAAGCACAAAGAACTGCCTTTTCATGCCTTCTCATAAGTGTGCAGGGAATAGCAAAGATCAACTGATCAGTTGCTCTAGTTTCAATCAATACAGTACATGCCTCAAGTCTATCATTACAGACATAACCACTAACCAACTCCCAGTTTCATAACACTTAATTAAAAGCACCTGAGGTTGTGTTCCAGTGTAAAGACAGTTGTATTATTACAAGACACTTAGTCTACATACAGGAACCTACAGTATGTAGTGGAATGATACTACATAGGTAATAATCCACAACAAGTTCTCCTGATGTATCAAAAACACCTCATTGTATTACCTCCACTACCTCATTGTGTATTATTGTGCTTATACCACAGCCACTTATTATAGGCAAAAATGAGAAATTGTGTTCAAATCATCATCCATTTTATCAAGGTTTGTTTGGAGCCAATTTAACCCATGGTTAGGCCTGTTTTGAAGTGTCAGTAGATTTTAACAGACAGCTGCCAGCCAATCAGAAATGAGTATTTTCCAAGGCTATGGCCGAGTCGACAAATGAAGCCAGCTTGTGGAACACAAAGTGCAGTCTGGCCAATACCAACAAAAGCCAAGGTCAAAAGAGAGCAGAGACATCCAAACCAGTCTAAAGAAAAGGCAATCAATCCCTTCCTTGAAACACCTGGTTTCAGACCTCTAATGAAACCTCCAACTTAGTAAAACACAATAATAACAAAAAGTCAAACTCTATAACTATTGTATGTTTATATTTACCAAATACAATGATTCTTTCAGTAGCTCAAAATATTTGTTTACCATTTCTTGGGCAACGACTTCTGGGACCTCGCTCACCAAGTCAAAAGTAAACTCAATGGCACCAGTGTCCTTGTACTTCCCCTTCAGCTTTTTAGTATCTTCAACCCACAGCTTCAGAGCAATAGATGATTTCTTCCCATCATCCTCTTCATTGAGCTCCACTCTCACACCTGTATCCTCTGCAAAAAATGCATGGTTCAGGAGGTCCTTGATGGAGTACCTGCAGGAAATACACAAACACCAGCTACTGACCTGAACTAAAGGGCACCATGACAGTAAAACCTAACTACGCACAACACACAGCAACACAACAACTGTGCCAGAGCCAAATATTGGCATTAACGTCACACTGCAGGAACAGAAACAAAACAACATGGTGTTAAGGTAAGTGTCAACCTCTACCAACAAACAAAATGCGTCACGAACCCCAAGACGCTGTAAAGTCCTGGTCCACTTACCTTTCTTCCCATCGGTGACAGATACATTCCCCGATTATTTCCTTAATTTCTGGGTCACTGACTTTACTGTAGCTGGCAGGTTTCACTCCCTGCAAAACAAACAGGCAATAACATGTCTCAACTCATCAACTGGCACACTCAAAACAGCAGTACTTAGCACCTGACTGCATAACAGAGGAAATAAGTAAATGTCTTACTGTCTGCAGTTTCAAAAAACATTAATTACAGACTGTCCAAAACATATTTTCCAGCATTAAGAAGCTACTGCTGTACAAGAGGACTTTAGGAGCGCTGGAACAATTTATTGAGTGATTAGTCGACTACATAATCACTAACAGAAGAAATAACATAACATATTCTTCTTCTTCTTACAAATGAAAAGTTGAATTCCTAAGAAATTAAACGTCCCTTTACTCAATTTTATTCTGGTACGGCCTTACTTGCTCTGGTATGACAAGTAGCTTTGGTGGCTAATATTAGCTTATGTTAGCAAACGAAATTAAATATTACTAAGTTAGTTGTCTGACTTTATGACTCTCCCCCACTTGTGCTTCTGTAACATTTAGCATTTTAGCTAACATTTAGCATTTTAGCTAAATGATAAACAGTAGTTTAACCATAGTTTAGCATTTAGCATTATTCCATCGCTGTCATTTTGAAGCCACAGTGGCTGATGTCCAGCAAAAGAATATTTGCTTTCGTTATCCTTTTCATCACTATAAATTGAAGATTGCATGTTTTGTCAGTCTACTAAAAAGTATATGATTAATTGATTGAAAATAATCATTAGTTGCAACCTCTGTACATGTCTCCCAGCCCCACACACTAATAGTAACAACTGATTTATTTAGCTGAAAACAGTTAGCTTATTGTCACAAAAAATAAGTATTAAGAAGAAATGTGTGGTAAACAAGCCAAGTCTTCAAAAATGTTTCTAACACTGACTGAAACAGTTGTAATGACAATGGCAGAGCAGCTTTAAACGTGAACTCACACTGGTGACTTTGCGGTAAATCTGAGCAGCATTTTGACACTCAGAGTAGGGGTATTCTGAGGTGGCCATCTCCAGCATACACATCCCAAAGGCGTAGACATCCACAGCCTCGTCATAGTGCTCTTCATACATCTCTGGGGCCATGAACTCTGGAGTGCCTGGAGAATTAATGCAAGAGAGGGAGATCAATTATAAACTTGCATGCGGTTATCAGTGTGTCATCCGATTTCAGTGGGATCAATGCCAGTGTCAAGGACTGAAATTCAACACAGCTGCTTAATCCTGATTCCAAGAATTTTCTAATCACTAAAATGACAGACAACTAGTTGAAAAGTATTGGGTGCAAATGTTGGGTGTTCGGTGCAACTTTAACACCATAATATGATGTCACTCTTTCTTAAAAATATCTGTTTTATGATTCTTTAGCAACTCTTGAAAACTTCAAATTATGGTGGCCTTAAATATAGGCTATTGGCTGTCCTAAAGTACACTTAGTCTTTTCTAGTCATAGTTGTCTGCAACATTTAATAAAATAATATATAAGTTTGTAGTTTGTAGTTTAATAAAAATGTGAGCTAGTACCATTTCAAATGGCCTATAGAAAAACTGATTTTGAAACACATGAATGTATTATTTAGTGTTTAAAGCAGCTATAATCAATATTTCTGTATTAATAATAGATCACGTACTCACAGAGAAATATCACTTGACTCTGCAGTTCCCCTCAGCTTTACAGAGCTTTATAGTGTCTTACATTCATCAGGTTACAAGAATCACGATTCCAAATTAACGCTAATGTTGCTCTGTGTCTGCTGGAAATGTAAATAAGCAACAAGTTTACCTTAGAAGGTTTGTATGGTATGTTACAGGTATGTTAGTGTTGTGCTCACAGCTTGTTTCTGCTGCCCCCGAATGCCCAAAAGATTATTGCAGGTTTAAAATATTCTGTTAGTCACAATTCAATAAAACAGCATCTTGCCAACTAGATGATGACTAACCAATAACACTTTTAGCAAAGGAGGCCCTCTTCAGTGTTGCCAGGCCCAGGTCTCCTATTTTGACAGAGCCTGTAGGACCAGTGATGAAGATGTTGTCACACTTGAGATCTCTGTGAATGATTGGAGGAGTCCTTGTGTGGAGGAAGTGGAGGCCTTTGAGAATCTGCCTGCACCAGCTCCTAAGAACTTTAGGCTTCATCACCTTAAATCGCTTCAGATACCTGTGGGAGGATAAATATACCATGATAGAGATGCTCCAGTTGTCACCAGGTAAAGACACTGAATGGTTATAAACAAATTGACACATGAAGGTCTGTCCCCACTAGTCACTGTGCTTGTAAAATGCTTTCATTGAGCTGTGTCTCTGTTGCAAATTGTTATTGCTTTCATTAAGCATCAGCTGCAAACACACAGTCAATATGAATCCCAGATGACTATTCTATTCTCAAACTAATCCCCTCATATTGACTGCCTGAAAACTTTTCCCCATTGTGTTGCCCATACTGTGTATTGGACTCATTTGTTTTGCTAATTGAGACTTAAGCAAGAGAGACAATGCTAAAATCACAATTATTCATTTGTTTTAACATGACATCTTGGAGTTTTCAGTCTCTCTAACGGTCTAGCATTAGGTTTACTGTAATGTGGTCATTCAATTGGTATGAGACTTGATATACATCATGTAGACAGTCTAATTACTGTAAAGTTGTTTTAAACTGACTAATAGAAGCAGCAATAAGAGACTCATATTTGCGTCTTACGATCAGTAATTTACAGTCTTACATGTATGAGGTTGAAAAGGACACATATGGGGAGCATAACAACATATCTCAAACGTACCAGTAAAGATAATTAATTAGAAAATATTTTTATGTGTGTTTTCATATTGATTCTCACGTTTTTAGTGTCCCTGAGGTCATTAGCTCTGTCACCAGAACGATGCACTTCTTCCCTTTGACCGGTGATTCCCAGAAGTCATAAAATCGCACAATGTTGGGATGCTGGAGAGCCTTCAACATCTCTGCCTCTTCTTTGAACCTCTGTCTCTCAGCTTTGGACAGTTTCCGTTCCTGGGGAAAATGGAAAAAGACAAATCATTTTTTTTAAAAAGAAAGGAGAAATAATTAATTCCAAGTTCGCCTACTCTTTTTTCTTTCAGTATTCTGGAGGCTTATCAGAGGAGAAGCTCCAGCAGTGGTCAATTAGTCCAAATATAACAACAGTTTGAGGGGTGGAGGAGGAGGAGGAAGGAGGGGCTGAATCATCATCAGTTTCAGTGTTTTTCTTATATAAAGTGGTAATGGAAGAGATACAATATCTTTTCAACCCCCTGCAAATAGCCGGGTGTTGCTTCAGGAGTGGAGCTATTAGAATTGCCTGTGGCTCATGTTTAGAGTGAACACAACTTTGGCATTTTGAGTGGGTAAACATGGGGGTCTGAACCATTTACTCTTTTTTTTTATCACCACTGTGTATAAAGCACATAGCACTAAAACACCTCACAACTATGAATGGAATCCTAACTACAGCTTTAGAGTAAGCCTTATTTAATCTGGTGTAATACAGAGACAGACACATCTGTCATGACAGATAAACAAAAGATTAAACTGCATTTTGAATCAGTAAATGCCAAATGTGCTGCTGGAACAGAAAAAAGACCATTAAGCATTCATAAGGGCAAGCCGGAGATAAATCATTTACCACCACAAAGCCCAAAACATCAAGAAAAACTTTGATATAGTTACTGTGTACAATTCATCAGAGTTTAAATCTTACATCTTTGAGTATACAAGCCTGGGTGAATCCGTGTATACTGGATCAATATTTTGGCCCCTGCTTTCCCTGAAGTGTTGTATAAATAGTAAAACAGCTGACAGCAAACATCCTCTACATTTCTGTTTCTCTCCAGTCAGCATAGCAGAATGGCTTCAGCCACGATAAATGCTACATGACCTCCAGAGTTTCTCTCCAGCTGTCTTAATATACACACTTTAATGGTAATGATGAGGGTGCATTTAGTGTTTTAAATGTCTGGGATGCACAATAACCTACTGTACATCTCTTGGCATTGATTATTGACTGATGCTGGGGGATCAGATTTCATTCACAGCCCATAGTGACCTATGCAGTGCGCAGCCTAATGCATCTTAGATTACATGCAGCATTGTGAAGGATACACCTCCCGCTTTAGCTACCTTTATAATGCTGATTCTTATTAAGAACAAATATACTTCAGTTTGTCTCATCTCTCTGTCCATATTGTCCAATTTTCTAGTCCGTTTACACACAGATAATGACCGATTCTTTACAGAGAGAGGATCTAAGCAGGGTGTGGCACTTACAACACAGAATCTGCTTTACAGAGACTTCAGTCTGCACAATGAAAACTAAGTAAGAAAATACATTAACAGCACTGATATTTGTATCTAATGTGAGTGTGGAGTGGTGAGGACACAACGATGCATTTAGGATAAATATAGAACTCTTGTTTTACTGTGTATCAAATACTACATGCCGTGTCCTTAGCTGAACCCACCCTCTCTCTCGCTCTCTCTCTCTCTCTCTCTCTCTCTGTCTTGGTGCAGAGGGCTGCATCAGCAGGATTCACTCTCCAGACACATCTGTGTGGTAATACCACAGGGGTATAAATCCATGTTTAGTATTCATTACCAAGCAATCGAACAAGACAAATAATACAACAGTGAGACACCGATCTCAAAGCCGTAAAGTGTTTTGGCATTTTATTAAATCATGTTGCATGATTTGCTAATTTCGGGAAAACAACTTGCTCAGCAGATGTTTGATCATAATTTAGTGGATAAATAAGTAACAAGACTAGCAGCCTGGTTTGCTCGACACCAGGCACCTGCTCCTCTTCAAACCTGATTTATAAATCTTTCTCTGAGCGTGTATGTTTTCTGCTGTCTCACTCTTAGACTCCCAAACACACGCACACTATACAGAAAATGAAGGCCCACAATTTGAGTTACAGTGGCTTTTTGTGAGCGAGGCATACAGGCACAGGAGCTCTGAAGGGCAAGGCCTCACCTCTAGGGACAGAATGGTTGAATCATCACTAGATCTCCCCTAAGATCCTGCTCAGACACACACACACACACACACACACACACACACATACACACGATGGTACATGCCTTTTCCTGATACACAGTCAAAAAAAGTACTCTTCCTCTAGAAACTTCAGTTAATAATGTAGAAGTGTTTAAAAATACCAGTGGTTGGTTTCTCTCTTGACAGATGACAAGAAATACTGAAAAAAACATTAGGCTCACTTTAAATCCCCAATGAAGACTTGAAAACTTAAGTTAATATTTTACTCCAATATGAGCAATACTGAGTATTACTTAATACCGCGTTATTAAATTCAAGTTGCAAAAGCAGAGAACCAAGGCTGAAATGTGGGATGTAACCAGGAGACAATGAATTGTGCACACTCTGTTAATTCCTACGAGTTTCACATCCAAATGAGCCTCATTACATGTATATTATGGTACTTATATTAAAACAGAGAACTTCAGTGTCCTCGCCTCACTAGAATCTAGTGTTGTTGCCAACAAGAGCTGTGAGATAAGCACAACAAAAAAGTGATTTAATTCTATGTTTGAACCTGATTGAGTTGGGGTGTAATTTGTATTACTTATTCCCTCGGGCAGCACAGGGTGAACCTGGATTCTGCAAGAGTAGAAAGACCAAAAAAAGCATCAGCTCTGTTTGTTCTGAAGCTGCACTAAGTCTATAAAATCACACTGCAGGGCTGTGCCTCAAAGTCACAAACGTTTTTTCTCATTATGATCATTTAATGTAAATTAAGTGTTCATAAAATGACGTTGAGGTGCTGACTCAGCCTGAATCAGCTTGATTTTTTTGGCCTTTACAAACGTCTAAACCCCAGTATACAAGTACCAGTCAGCGCATTGACTAAAACAATACAACAAAGCAGCTAATCAAAGTTTGGTGAAATTATTTGCTGGAAAAAGTAGCATACTGCTGAACAAATACTGTTTTTAACTAAATAGGTTGTTTATATTCTTAAGGCAGTAAAATAAACATTTCCAGGAATTCATAAGAAAAGAAAGAATTTTATAAATTCTTAGGACAATAGCAATACAAACTAAAATGTGAAATTGATATTGATTTGTGAGGAAATTAAAAAGGTTTCCTAGCATATCAGAAACTTTAAGAAGAACACACACTGGTTTTGTTGAAATCTAAGCCTGTGCATGTGCCTACCATATAATCTGTTTAAAAACCAGGTGACTGTTCCTCTGTTTTATCGGAGAATACTGTATAATGGTAGTAATTCTCATATCAATATGATACTTTAGTGTTTTCAAGTGTAATCTCCTCGCAGTTATTTGCTCTGGACAGACTGCAAAAGCTTAGCACATTTTGAGCCCTGAAAGGGCAACCACGGTCTACAGGTCTGTCTACAGGCTAATCTGTGTATCACATGGATAGCATCTAAACTGATCCTTAGATTACCACATACACAGATTACTGATACAGTAAACTGTCACTGCTATGCAGCCATGTGTTTATATGCTAAAATTCGGACTAATTACAGTGTCTCCAGTTCGTCTGCTGACACTGTGCATAAGGACTGAATAGGCTTTATGAGAGAGAAAGCTGGTGCAATGTGAGTGCTGACAAAAAGTAAAAAGCTACATGACTGAGAGACAGTCTCTTCATCCTCACCCTGCCCTGTAACAATACTTTGAATGATACTTTTCCTCAGTAACAAATATTTAAATGATGGCTCATTAACAAAAACATTATAGAAAACAGAATGGGGTATCACAGTATCTCATCTGGGTGCTGCACGGCATAACGCTTCAGCAATGTGAGATGAAAACAATGAAACTGAACTTTTCTTTTGATTAAAAAAATCTTATCATCAATAAGAAAGTACGTAACACAAATGCCTGTGACTGCTGACTGGCTTTTCAATTTCACCCTGCTCCTGAATGAAAGGTGGCTGAACCTAGTAAGAGGCAACAAATAACCATAATAACACAGACAATAATCTGACAATAATCCATAGTCACTCTGGGATGTTAAGGCACCTATAAGCAGGTAATGTAATTTAAGTATTTAAGTGTAAAGTGCCATGGGCCCTTCATTAACAATATTTTACCTGAGAGAACCTGAGAGTTTGCTAGATATGATCTGGTCAGGTAATCAGAAAATAAATGCACTTATCACTGTTTCAACTTCAAATGAATTAAGTTACAGTGTAATAAACTAGTCCTTTGATTTCTGGGGTAACCCTTCCAAAAAGAGTGTCCCCTGGACCAAATGTTGGCAACCTGTGCACAAGACTGCACACTAACAAAGGACTGACTTTTTGGGCAAGTTCTTTTAAAACAAGCCTACAACACACAGTGCTATAGATCCTAGAGAACAGGCCTATTATTGGACTTGTTGGACTTGAATGATCAATGAACCCACCTGGAGTTCACACCATGCCACTTCGACCCAGGTGTCGGTGTCAAGACCTTTATAGACGGTCTTGAAGGACCCTCTCCCCAGCTCAATGTCAAACTTGAGGAAGCGCCCCCCAGGTGAAGTGGACACAGCCTTCATCCCAGGCTCCTCTTCGTTTTCGTCACTTCCTGCTTTACCTGTGACATCCGGGGGCACAACCTCTGCCTTCGGCTCGGTCTCGCTCCTGTCTCCCCTCTCCTCATCGGCGCTCGCGCTCTCTGTGGTGCTGTCCTTGACCTGGCTCTCCGTGCTTGAAGTCTCCTGGAGGCCCAGTCGGGTTCCCTGCAGAACCCGGGTCCGACTCCGATCAACGATGGACCGCAGGTCAATGTTGAGCACCGGGCTGCTGTTGACACACTCCGGCGTGTCCACCGGCTGCTCCTCGGAGTCTGACACCCACAAGCTCCGCCGGATGAACCTCTGGCGGATCAGCCCCTGGTAGTCCGTGGACGGGTACGCGCTGGGGTCACTCGATCCTCGCAGGGCTCCGTTTTGGATGTTGACATTGTGGTCTGTCCCATTCTCATAAATAGCCCTACTGGCATTTGCATTAATGTCCGAGTCTAAATTGGGTGCCGAGGAAAATGTGGATCCCAGTGGCGGATCGCTTTTTGAATCGTCCGCCGAATCCATCCTCTGTAACTTGTTAAACACTTCCCGGCGACATTGTGTATGGGAGGATGATGAGCACGCTCGTCTCCCGGCGGTGGGAGAGTTTGCTGCCTACCTGCAACACTCGCATGCAGTGACGCAGTTCGCCAGCTCAGGATGTATGGCCTTATGCCTTGAATTTGTTTAGGACACAGAGCATCCACGCAAAATGTCCAGCTCGGAGGATGCGTGCATTGCTCCTTGCCACCTCCCGCCCCGGCCCACCTTGCTGCAATAGGCTACAGCACAGAGAGCTATTCAAGTTAAACCTGATGTCATTGCCAGTTCAACCTATGAGCTCACGTAAACAGTTTCCTCCACATTGCAAAAGGTCCCCTCTCCAGCGCATAACCTACTATAAAATGTGATTTGTTCCGCAGAGAGATGGCTGGCCTACAGTGGACAGGCCAGGGTGGTTAGGCTGTAGCTACTCACTAATCCCTCCAAAGACACATCACGGGACGACCAAGTGCGCAGCTGTCATCCTCTGTAAAGACTCACCGAGCCAGGCTCCGGCTGGTGCAAATAAGTAGCAGGTGTTTCGGGTGAAAATCTGAATAAGTTCCGAGAAGTGTGACCTCAGCTTGTCCGCATTGTACCTATAACTGTCCGCATACTTAATTTCTCTCCACAGTGTTGTCCTGCAGCGCGTGCAGGATGAAGCGCTTATCAGATTATGCCCACTGCGGCACGGTGTCCCTCAGGTTGGTTGGAGCAGGCGGCTCTCAGCGCATCTCTCATCCAGCTGATACGACTGTTGTCTCCCTACATTTAATCTCTTTCAGGTTTTGGGAAACTAGAATATTTCACGGCACAACCCACGCCCCTAGCAACAACACGTATCCAATAACTCGGTACGCTTTTAGGCGGCACCCTCAGCCTCCCCTGACACAGGCTGCGTGGACCACACCACTGTCCGCCCTCATCGTGACGCGCTAAGCCTCCAATGGGAAGGTGTCTGTTAAAGCCTCCCGAGCAAAAGGGACGCTGCTAGGAATTATGGGCTACCAGATATATTAAGATGGGGCCCGGTGCCCCATCTTAATATTACTCATCCACATGGACGCCCGTGCAGGGAAGCTGAGGAATGACACTCCCTCAGTAGTTATTAAGAAAACTAAATGTTTTCTCAATAAAACACACCGCATACAGTCTTTTCAATCACTCTCTGTTTTAGAATTATTCCTGAATTATATTATTGTTTGAGAAAATGCTCTTTGTATCCCTTTTATAGACTACTAGTTTTCCTACTTTCTCGAATCCCTGCACACTTTTACTGCAGTTGCAAACTCTTTTTCTCCACAAGGATCAACCTATAAAGGGATTGTTTTAAATTTTATGGGGTCAATCTTGAGGGACAAACATGCCCAGATCACCAGGGAAACCATGGATAATAGGAACCAGTTGGATGGGTGTGGTCAGGCCTCAGCTGGCCGGTTTACAACGTGAAACCGTGACAATTGAAGTCTGGTCATTCTATTATTCCCTGGGTCTCGCTTTCTGGTGACATGACATTAGAGAAGACTTTTCAGTGGCCATGCTGCTATTTTCTCGCCTTGTCAACTTTGCTTTAAATACATAGCATCTTAAAGAATATGACTTGTTAGAAAAAACGACTGATAGTTTTAGTAACATGCGTAGGCTATAGTAGCCTACCATAACCACTCATACAAGCTTTCTCTCGTCGTGTATGATACAGAAATAAAATGAACTCTTGTGGTATAATTGCTTGATCTCTAAAGAACTCCTGATTTTCTTCTGTACTTTGACTTGGCATTATTGGTATCATTACTACGCAGGGTGGCAGTAAAGAGTCATGTTGCCTGTCAGTGAGTAGCTACCTATGTCTGTGACTAGGCTACAGTCAAAATGAAAGCACGGCTTGGCTCATACACATTACATCAGGATTTCAGTGTGGGAAATAAATCTGTTAGTATCGCTACTGAGTAGCCTGCCCTGCTCACACTTCTCCTTATCGGCTACAGTTTCTGAGGACAGCCTCCCCCATTTTGGAGGGGCGGTAGTGTGGAGCTATTTTTCCCTCTTGGCGTCACAGCAGGCTTTGATAAATAGTCTGTGCCCGAGTCCGCCGGCTGGACCACCGACTTTTCTTAAAGCCCCACACTATTTAGCGTGACCAACCTACTCGGGATATAACGCGGTTATTAACAAGATGGCTACGGAAAACTTTGCAATGAACGGTGACGCTGACCGAAGCGGCGATGCGGAGGTAAGACAGTGGTACAAGGTACACAGGACAGCATATCTTATTCAGTAATGTTAAACCAGCACTCCTGGTCAGGCTCAGTCAAGGGTAAATCCCCACAGACACATTTCCCAGTCCAAGTATGAGATATTCATCGGCTACATGGGGAAATCGATGGCTGCAGTCTCTCTCATCCATTCAGACATCCCTGGTGGTGGTTTCATGTTAGCTAACTGAAAGTGTCGAGTATTTTGAACTCACTAAACTAATGTGACCGGTTAGCGGCCAGCAGCACGGTTTTGGGATTAGCTCTAATCTCAGGGCTAATTTAAACGTTTCACTAGTTTATAAAGTGACTTGTGTTTGTGTTGCGCGATGAGTTTGCCTCTGTCCCTTTGCTGTTATCTGCAAAGGCTCAGGTTACACTTAATGACAAACGATAGAGAGGAGGACCATGTGGGTGTACAGTCATTGCGCTAAAGGAGTCCAGGTGGGTCAACTCAGCCAGTGACCCAAGTCAGGCATATGATTTGACCGAGCGGGATAAATCTGTGCTTGTTGTAACGTGGAGGAATGCAAATGCGGGCGGACATCGCCTCTCTTCAACAATACATCTTGTATAAGGAAAGCCTGTCCAAGTGTTTTTACTGTTGAGTCTGTTGAGGTTTCCCCAAAATACAGCTAATGATAACCTCAATGCATAACATCTATGAATGTGGGATAATATAACCTATGGTATATATAGTACCTATAATAATATAGTACATGTAGTTTTCGTTTGATCAAATCTTGAAATGGGAAGTGGGCTCTATAATAAAAAGCCACAACTTCTGTCACTGGGGATTAACTGCAGGTTCACTTCTGTAAAGGGATGAATCAACTTTTTTTTAAAAGCTAGATGCTGCTGCTGAGGTCAGAAATGTTGTAATGTGGTTTATGCTACATTAGTGCACATGTTGGCCTATTTGTCACCTCAATTAATTTAATATATAGAGAGAGTACACGTTTGTGTATGTAATTATATCTGTTTGGGTTTTTCCAGTATAATTAGAATATGTTTGAAACAATGGTGTGGGTATTTATCCAAGCCAGTGGGCAACCCAGCCACAGAGAAAGGCTTTGCTTTATCTGGTCAGTAATGATTGTCAGTTTTTAAAGAGTCCTTTGTAGGGTCAGTATACTAGTTTGTTATTTCTCATTCATTGATTAGTCAATTGACAAAATTAATCTACAGCTATGTAAATAATTGATTCATTGTTGAAGTAATTTTATAAAATATTGAACTTCTCTCTCTTTTATACCACTTTTAGATGGAAATATTTTTGGCATTTTGATTGTTAGTTGAACAAAACAAACAATTTGAAGATGTCATCTCGGGCTCTGGGAACTGCCAGGAAAATGATCATTGGAAATTTGAATCAGCTGTAGCTGAAGTGTCACTAATCAAATTGTATTTTATACATATTATCAGTAATTTCTTGTTCTTAGTAACAAGCACCCTTGTTAAATGAATAAATAAATAATTATATATGAAAGTGATGTAGAGTATGTCAACTCAAAAATACATCATATAGTTTAGTAGGTATGTAAGGCTTTCGGTCTGACAAGTTTACTTGTAGAACCCACTATCACGCATAATGTCTGAAAGGGCTTTACAGACAGCAACAGTTGTTCTCTAAGAAGACAAGGCAAAACTTCCTCTTAAAAACCTCAGCACAAAAGAAAAAAATGAAAAAGAAAAGGAAATACAAAAATATATCAACACTCCTTGGAAAGCTTGGGGTGCGTAGGCAGCTGTGGAAGAAGGCACTTACATAAAGTGAAAATGAAGCTGTAACAGAAGTGATAGATATAGTGGGTGACAGCTAGTGAACCTCACACTCATCTGCTGGTCTACCATGAGAGCACCTATTTCCTCTGTGGCCTGGCAGGTTTTCAGAGGTGGAGAAAGAGGAGCGCTGAGTTGAACCTCAGCGTACGATGATGCCAACCTGGGCACAAGGGTGGCATTGTTGAACTACACTGCTGAATTACACTCCACCCAGATGAAACCCTGAGCGCTGAACTCAACTCACATGAAGAGAAACAGGGGTCTCGACAGTGACCCTGGTTTCCTAATGTTTCTAATGTGGTGTTAAATTAACCATATACCACAGACTCATTTCACTCACAAGGCAAACATAACTCCTTTCTTTACTGCGCCACAAAAAGGAGGGAAATTCCTCGGCACGACCTCTTCCTGGATAGATAAGTCAGTCTCCTTGAGTGTTAACGGCACATGAAATTCTAATTCCTTTGACTTTCCAAAACACTATATATTTCATATTTTGTTGTATTTATTTAAGAAATAATATTGAATATTTAATAATAATCTAATAATAATATCTGTGAGCTGCATTGTTATGAGTGCATGCTTTCACATGTGCTATGTATGGTGTGTTTGGGATCTTTGTAACATGTTCATAAGCATCTTGATCACTTTTTGCCTTGTATTTGGGTGGAGGTCCTTCTACTGTAGCACCCTTGTGTGTGAGATGTACAGTGCATCCGGAAAGTATTCACAGCGCTTCATGTTTCCCACATTCTGTCATGTTACAGCCTTATTCCAAAATGGAATAAATTCATTTCTGTCCTCAAAATTCTACACACAATACCCCATAATGACAAAGGGAAAAAAGTTTCTTAGAGAGTTTTGCAAATTTATTAAAAATAAAAAACTAAGAAATCACATGTACATAAGTATTCACAGCCTTTGCCATGAAGCTCAAAATTGAGCTCAGGTCCATCCTGTTTCCACTGATCATCCTTGAGATGTTCCTACAGCTTAATTGGAGTCCACCTGTGGTAAATCCAGTTGATCGGACATGATTTGGAAAGGCACACACCTGTCTATATAAGGTCCCACACTTGACAGTGCATGTCAGAGCACAAACCAAGCATGAAGTCAAAGGAATTGTCTGTAGACCTCCGAGACAGGATTGTGTCAAGGCACAAATCTGGGGATGGGTACAGAAAAATATCTGCTGCCTTGAAGGTCCCAATGAGCACAGTGGCCTCCATCATCCGTAAATGGAAGAAGTTCGGAACCACCAGGACTCTTCCTAGAGCTGGCCGGCCGTCTAAACTGAGCGATCGGGGGAGAAGGGCCCTAGTCAGGGAGGTGACCAAGAACCCGATGGTCACTCTGTCAGAGCTACAGCATTCCTCTGTGGAGAGAGGAGAACCTTCCAGAAGGACAACCATCTCTGCAGCAATCCACCAATCAGGCCTGTATGGTAGAGTGGCCAGACGGAAGCCACTCCTTAGTAAAAAGCACATTGCAGCCCGCCTGGAGTTTGCCAAAATGCACCTAAAGGACTCTCAGACCATGAGAAACAAAATTCTCTGGTCTGATGAGACAAAGATTGAACTCTTTGGCGTGAATGCCAGGCGTCATGTTTTTGAGGAAACCGGCACCGCTCATCATCAGGCCAATACCATCCCTACAGTGAAGTATGGTGGTGGCAGCATCATGCTGTGGGGATGTTTTTCAGCGGCAGGAACTGGGAGACTAGTCAGGATAGAGGGAAAGATGAATGCAGCTAAGTACAGAGACATCCTGGATGAAAACCTGCTCCAGAGCGCTCTTGACCTCAGACTGGGGCGACGGTTCATGTTTCAGCAGGACAACGACCCTAAGCACACAGCCAAGATATCAAAGGAGTGGCTTCAGGACAACTCTGTGAATGTCCTTGAGTGGCCCAGCCAGAGCCCAGACTTGAATCCGATTGAACATCTCTGGAGAGATCTGAAAATGGCTGTGCACCGACGCTTCCCATCCAACCTGATGGAGCTTGAGAGGTGCTGCAAAGAGGAATGGGCGAAACTGCCCAAAGATAGGTGTGCCAAGCTTGTGGCATCATATTCAAAAAGACTTGAGGCTGTAATTGCTGCCAAAGGTGCATCAACAAAGTATTGAGCAAACGCTGTGAATACTTATGTACATGTGATTTTTTTTAGTTTTTTATTTTTAATAAATTTGCAAAACTCTCTAAAAAGCTTATTTCCCTTTGTCATTATGGGGTATTGTGTGTAGAATTTTGAGGACAGAAATGAATTTATTCCATTTTGGAATAAGGCTGTAACATGACAGAATGTGGGAAATGTGACGCGCTGTGAAAACTTTCTGGATGCACTATATGACCTGGTCAGCTAAGAAAAAAGGATGTGGCTTGGCAAATTATTTTTGACCTCTTCACTGAAACCAACTCTGTAACCCTTCTATGTCACGGGTGTTCCTCTTTGAATTCAGCCACTGAACATTTTCACTTCCATTCATATCTTCCACAGGAAACAAAGATTGTGTTGCACAAGTCTGGTTTTTTTTGTAAATAATTTTGAGTCCCTGTTTGTGGTGAAACACTTATCTAATAGACTTTAGAGCCTGCAAAACAATCCCCACATATCCAGCTGTATTCCTGCATGTACTCCCTAAGAAGGTGAAAACATACTTTCCAGTCAGCCAGTCACATAATTATATGAAATTCAGTATGATGGCAGCAGCTTTCATTTTCTCTATGATAAAGTAACTTTTTAAATTCCACATTTACACACATTTGAGGACATGAAAGTAAGGTGCTTTTGCAGTGTGAGTGTTACAGTGGTGAAAGTTCAAATGGTCAAAAGTTTGATTTCTATCATGACAGCACACTGACAGAGAGGGCTCATTAAAGACATATGAGAGATTACATCACAGAGACATTAACTGACATCTAATGACTATATTTTTAATGTTAGTGGTATCTACTATAATAGAGACATTAATAAAGGAATATAAGAGATCAGTCTGTAATCCTGCACTGACCTAGCTTGTTAAAGTATCAAATTGTTAGCTGTCACTTATGTGTCTTTCTCTGTGTTATGCTGACGTCAGGGTTTGTGTTTGTGTTCAGGCCCTGGAGCGAGACCACTGGGGGAGGCGAGAGGGACCTCTGAACATGAACCATTATGCCAATAAGAAGAGTGCAGCAGAGAGCATGCTGGACGTGGCTCTACTGATGGCTAATGCCTCACAGCTGAAGGCTGTGCTGGAGCAAGGACCAGACTTCACCTTCTATGCGCCCCTTATTACTCTCATTAGCATCTCTCTCATCCTACAAATCGTGGTGGGAGTTCTGCTCATCTTCATAGGTGTGTTTGGAGTTTATTTCTATTCAGCAAACTCTGTTATTAGCCTGTTAGCATTCATAAATTAGATTATTTATAGTAATACTAAAATGTGTATTGTTTTGGTCCTCTACTGCACAGACATTAATTTTCGTGTCTTCTACTACAACATTGTATTAAGTATATGTGATATTATGTTTATTTAATTTGCTTTGTCCTCTACTTTGTCCAGATTAGCTAGATGTGACAACTTAACAATATCACCAGTGAGGTTACACAAAGACAACTGTGTGTGAAACTCAGTACTCAAGCCTCCCATGCTGTGTGTGACACTGAAGTATGTACCTGTAACAATGTGTGTGCATGTGTAACGCGTTATAGGAACACAACTGCTTTCAGTTAGTACCCAGACGTTCACAAAAGCATGCACAAATTTTATTTAGACATTGTCAGTTGTTTTCTACAACTACAACTTGTTTCTATAAATTTTAATTTATCATTGCATTGGATTGGTATATTGGAAGTACAGAGCCTCAGGGCTGGGGCTTGGCTTCCCACACATTGGTGTGCTTGCTCCTCCCCCTCCTGACCGTATCCTATCCTAACAGAGAATACTATTTTGATAGAGAGCTGAATTAAGAGAGCCACAGCAGGAAGTAACGCCTCTCAGTCGCCTCTGCTGTTTCCAGTTTTAAAGAACTCTCTTAACTTTTGGAAAAATATATTGTGTCATAGGAGAAACACGGACTTCCCCTCTGTCTAAAATTTTTTTCTCTTTTCAGACCAGCAAGGCATGTCCTAATGGAGGAAGAAGCTATTTCTTCACCTGAGGGCCAGGCTGTCAGATGCTGTTAATTTATAGCATAATTCTCACTAATGACTACTTCACTGGTAATCTGAGGTCATTCCTACTAAGCAAAACTCATTTCTCTTTTTGTCAGTTAAGTGGAACCTGAATGATGAAAGCACGCACTACAAGCTGAACATCATGGAGAATGCCACCACAGCCTTCGTCTTCATCATAGTAGTGGTCAACGTCTTCATCACAGCCTTTGGTGTCCAGCGGCCAAGCCCAAGAGCTTGATCCCCCTTTACATGACTCTCCATGCCTGCTGATCAACTTACTAAAGACGGACCTTCACAGAATTTGTGCAAATGGATGGGATGTTTATTTATTTACCAAACTAAATGGCATGCAGGTGCATTTGCCATTCTGTAATCCAACCTTTAGGACACCCATCATACCTGAGGATCGGGTGACATTGTGTTTGTTTGTGTGTGTGCGTGTATGTGTGTGTGTGTTTGTGTGTCTGTGGCTACTGACAAATGTGTGGTCAGTTTTTTTTTTTCCCATGTGGCAACTAGCCAGTTACCTCTTATCGTACGATACAAAATGATTGCCTTTACTTTCAAAACAAACATATCAGGAGCAACATGCTATATGTCAGTCACAACCATTGTAAATGTTTTCTGAGAAAAAAAAAAAGACATTCTACTGTTACTTTGATGTTTGAAATGTGTCAGTACATGTCAGGCTAATCCTAGAAAAAAACGTAATCACCACAGCAAAATCCAAATGAAATTCTTAATAGTAAGTGCATCAGGAGCAGTCTTGGCCTAATGCTGCTCACATGGCATTACATGATAGAACAGCTTTATTGTGGGGGCAAATGTACCGTTTACTGTGTTATAAACCTCAATCAATTAATGAAGTGGACTTACATGCTTTGTTTCTTTAAGTGCTATGCAAAGTGTACATGGTTACTTTTAGGCTTTTTTTTTAATCACTTTTTTTAAAAAACGACCAAAAATGTTCACAGCTTTTACTCTATGATCTTGTATTTACAAATTATACAACAATTTTAAATGAAATTTTATAAATAAAACTACAAATGTGATAAGATGTGTTTGTTATCCTGTTTATTCTTATCATGCAAAGTTTTTTTTTTTATTGTACAAAGACAAAAGTAACAATCCTACAAATGATGGCACTTCTAAATTTAAGGCATTTTTTTACACGACAGTACACAGAGTGACAAACTGTCAGGCACTGGACCTCAATGAGTAGACATTAATTGACAATCAGAAATAGCAATATTTCCTTTTTAGAATAACTACAAAATTGTTGAGTACAAGGAATAACAACAAAGCCATGCATGTTTTCAGGTGTCTGGTATCAGCTTCTGATATCCTGAAGTTAGAGCCACAAAGAAATACAGTTTAACAAAGCACCATCATGATGGTTACTGTTATGCTCTCGGTTATACATTTTAATGAAATTGTTTACAAACAGCCTGAGAAATACCATCAAATTTATATCTGCCCTTCATTTTGGGGTAAATTCATTTACTGCCATACTTTCTTGTATTTAAAATTAGCTTATTAGGAACTAACTTATCAATATAGTCTTCAAAAAGGCACAGTAAGAACAAAAAATATCCACACTGTAGGATATAATATGTATCAATAGCTGGGGGTTTGTAAAGTTTTAAATGTAGTTCTACTATCACAGAGTCTACTACTTCTGTGAGACCAAGCTACAGGCCAACAGGAAAAATAAAAGTTTCCATCCTGCCCGACCCAGCGAGCGGAAACAAAGACACGGGAAAATATTTAGACATGCTTCCGGTCTTCAAGTACATGGTGAAAACAGGAGCCGTGGTTTGAGATAAGTAAATAAGAATTTAAGAGATAGTAAGGCGTTGTTTAGAGAAAGTCAAAAATCCAACAGATGAAAAAACATGGTTAGAGATGCCACGAAGTAAGTGGCAGTGCCTTAACCGTATGTGTGTTGATGGCCACAAGGGCCAATTCCATCCTTGTCAAGGGGAGTGCTAACCTTCTCTCCTTTCATACAACACAACCATTCAGGGGACTACGTCACATTATATATACTGGCTTACGCAACTTACTTTCAGTCATGGTGCTATTTCTACGTTCGTAAGTATTTATACCTACTAAACACAACTCCTGTCTGTTCCGTTTAAAACTGATTGCTCGGTGTTTACGCTTCATATTTACGATTCTTTACTCGACATTTGTATATTTTGGGTTGGTCGTAACTGTACCCATGATGCACTGCGCTGGTAGAGCGGGACATCATTGGTAGAAGCAATCATGTGATTGCAAAGCTCCCTATGAACTCGTATAAAGTATAACCATACATACACTGCTCCATATTATTTCTGCCTGTTCACATGACTAATCGCCTTTTTTTGTCTAAATGTGAGCAGCAGAATTTCGGGAAGCTCTTGTGAAGCCAACAGAAGCCAGACTATGTTCGGTGATATAATTCACTTTTGGCCACAAGAGGGCGGTTATGTTCCACCAAGACTGTAAACCTTTGTTTCTGACTCAGTTTAAGTGCGTCTTAGTAAGCTTGACATCAGTGGTAAATGAGAACAGAAAAGGAATCACAATCCTTTATTACTCAAATAAATGTACATGGCTCAGCACACTGCAAAGAAATACATGGAGTGCTGTCTGAGCCAAAATAAAAAGTTGAAAAAATAAGTGTGGCCTGAGTCTCGACACCAAAGTGCAAGTAAGGAAATAAAATGCAGGATGTTCCTTTGTGCATTAAAGGTTAATAATTATATGTTTGCAAAATGAACCGATGAATTGACGGCTATCCATTTTGTAGTAATGAAAAATGTAGGCTGATCCTATATAGTTAATAAAGTACCTCCAAGTGTTAATATTATGCTATTTAAAATGCCATATTTTGAGACTAAGTCAATGTTTTCCTTGTTTAGTTTGTTTGTAAAAGCTGCTTTATGCCATATTTAAAGATTGTAGCAAGAACAACTTGTTTAATCAGCTTGTTTTTGCTGTGATGATCCCCCTCAAGCGTATTGAATCCCTTTAACCCACTTAAATAAGTATCAACACATGAGGAAATAAGAGCAGCAAAGTGTCAAATGTAGCTCTGAATTTGCCCCATCTTTCTCATGTTAGATCACAAGCAAAACAATATATACAACTGTGTACAAAATTAGTATTCAACTCTTGGAAAAGGTATATTGTGCTGTGCTTTGGTACAGGTAGCATTCATAAGAGCAGTACTGCTGAGGCACCTGATGTGAGGGAGTCAACCCTTACTTCATGAGGCTTTCTTCAGTGTACCATATGAGAACCTCCTGAGCTTTTTTTTTCAAACCCAGAGCAGCCATCCCGAGGGCACGGCTACCGCCAGTCACTTTAGCCTCTGCAGAAGAAAGGCACCTTCTTAGTAACACTGACTTAACAGCATTAAGTGGAATAATATTTTCGAAAGCATGCATGCCCTGAAGTTTATATATATGTTAGCAAGCCAATAATACTGACAATGTCTGATTCTGTCAGGTGGACGTTAAAAGAAAACTGGAAAGCTACTTACCACTGTAGTAATAGAGTAAAGCCATTCCCACTGCGACGCTGAAACAGCCCAGAAAGAAGAGGGGACCTGGAAAGACAGGGTTCGTACAGCTTTTTAAGGGAACTTTCAAGGTACCTAAACCAAAAATGTCAAGACTTTCGAAGCCTTTATCATCGCATCTAAATTGTTACTATAAATGCCAGGAAACAACAAACAAATATGACAACGGGATCATCTAATTTCAAATATTAAAAGATTTTTGGTTTACATGAGTGATTGTGTAGATGATGAAACACCAGATTATGTTGAAAATCAAGCATTTTCAATAAGTATATTCAAATTCAAGCATATTCCTAACCTTGAAAACATAACGGTTAAAATTAAGCATTTTCCTAATTTTCAAGACTTTGTATGAAGCCCAGAAAGAGGTAAACACATAACAACGTAAATGTAATTAATTATCTGGTGTGCTGAATAAACTACCTAACTACCTTTCTATCACACTGGTTATTCCTTATTTAGTGATTCTTGAAGGTTCTCCCTAAATAATTTACTGATTATTTTACGATTTTAGCCTAACATTTAAGAATAGCAGTTTAATAATGTTTTGAACACTGACGTTGCATGCAAAATTTTATACACATTGAAAGGCATTCGTTTACATTAACATCTTACCTCTCTCGTTCAGAACATATCTCTGATGGTAGACACGTGGATATTTGAGTGGATCTAAGGAATCTGGAGGCAGGACACATTTTAGTGTGCGGATTAAAATGTAGAATATACTAGAATACACAACTAAATATGCATAATCCATTCTGTAATATTCAAATAATGAATACATATCTCACTGGGATCACACATGATATAGAGAAGCAGGTTTTGGGGACTAACCTCTGAGGCGGAGCCGTGTGGGCAAGCTGTGGTATACCTCCTCTACATGCAGGTGAAGAGCTCTGTAAAACTCCCTGCATGCTTCCTCTCCTTTCCCCTGCAGGTTTGTCAGGAGCTCACCCAGTCGAACACTTGTGGGCACGTCCAAGTTTCGGAACTGAATAACAATAACAGTTGTCGTGGGATATTTTTGGCCCCCAAATTGAATTGATGTTCTTTCCTGGGGTGCTTGCTGATGCAGGTTGAGAAATGATTTCATTTAATCATATTCATTTTCATCATGCTTTCATATTGTTATATAATTTGTACATGTAAGACATAATTTCCTTGATACAATTTTTTAACCACAGCCTCTGTTCTGTTGAAGAAATAATTTTACATGCAGTGATAGAACATAAGGACATTTACTCAAGTAATGTAAGTGATGAAAATGCAATTTTAAATATGCTTGCTGAAGAACAATTTTAAGGTATTTGTACTTTCCTTGAGTTATTCTTTTACTCCAATTCTGGGGGAAATAATGTATTTCTTACTCCTTACTAAAATATGATAGGCTACAGTATAGATTAAACTACAACACATACTGTATACAGCTACAGCATTAAATGCTGCTTACAAATTAACACACCAGTAATAATGAAAGAACATTTTGCAAATACAACTTTGCAGTACTTTTTTCTTCTACCATTGCCTGCATGCGACCGAGACGGTGAAGTAGGCGACTTTGTGCATGAGGACTTACTTTGGTGGCCTCCTTGTCTGTGAGGATCTGCGGGTAGATTCTGTTGAGCTGCAGGATGAGTTTGTCCACCAGCTCCGTGTCCAGTCTGCGGTCAGCTTTGAGGAAGGCGCTGTCCTCTATCAGCTGCTCATGAAAACTGTCTGTCCATGTTAACAGAGAGAAGTTATTAAAAAAAAGCCACTTAGTATATCAGCAGGACTCTTCCATACACTGTCTGATATTAGGTTAGCTTTTACATTGGAAGGGGACGTTCGCAGCAGCATATCCATGCAGGCTACTGAACGGACAACTGACAGTTTGTCCAGTCTTTCCTCGTAGGCTACGTAGGCTAAATGTGACAGGAGAGGAGTATGAGGGCATGGAGGACCGGAAATGTTGCGAAAATAACTATTGGTATTTAACTAACTTGTATGTTGACAGCGAATTGAAAAGTAAGGCTCTTTCTCGTGTCAAACGTGTTGTTAAGAAACTTTTCAGAAAGCTCAACAGGATTTGGAATGAGACGTTACATTGTCATTGGCAAAGCGAGGTCGTTAGTGCTGTGGTAAAGCTCGTGATTTGGACCTAAACTGAAGACATTAGAGAAACTAAACAGAAGGCTAACTACATCGTAAAATAAGCTTTGTTTTTAGTTGAAGTAAGACACGAACCTCCCATTGTGGAGTCCCCTCTGTCCTTTGCTTGGACACGCCCTCTGACGTCACCTCGCAGGCAGGGAGTGACCTACGTCAACGTCTTGCAAAAGGGAAAAAAACTTTCCTTTTCACCGGAAATGGAAATTTATGTAGCAAAGGCAAAAAACAAAAGTTAGGCAAGTTATTTTATTATTGACGCTTATCAACAAAGTTTTGTAGATACACTGGAATTCAATTTCAATAAAACTGGGCATTCTGTTATAACTAAATTTGTATTTAACAATAATAAATGTGTTTTATTATAAATCTGTTATTTAAATGAGTATATTCCATACAAAAAAAATCCTTTACCAGAATTTGATCTATCCATGTATCTTTTTAAACAAAGTATATGTACATTCCTGTAAAATGAACAGCTGAGAAAGACTAAAGGTTTATTGTAAAATGGCTTGTTTAATTGAAAAAGAATAAAGACCTCAGTATTGTGAAAGTTAGATTTATTTCTTCACCAACCATAACTGTTAGCAGAGACAGTAGCCCACAGTCATGCATCTTGCATGTGTTTTACAAGTTCAGTCTTATCAATGTTCTGACCAGCCACGTCCACTCAAACTCCCTTATGAATCAAAAAGGATGATGACATCTTATAGTCTGAACAGTGTCAAATAAATACAATTGCAGTTATACTGTAGTAAAAACATATAAAATCAATTAGGACCAAGTATGTGAGCAACAATGTGTAACATATTTTTACATAGCATAAACATTTGGGGGGTTTTCTTGCCATGTTCGCAAATTGCCCTTGTATAAACAAAACACAAAAAGGCATTTGTTTGCAGACAATGGACTTTAGGACTAGGTTTACAGAAAGTTGTATTAAAACAATTACATTAAAAACTCTCCTTCATGAATAAAGTTTATGAATACTATTAACATCTGACCTTAACTTAGAAATATTTAAATAAGCTTTGCATTAATACTCTTCCTTAGCATAACAAGCATACTTGAATGTGGAGCCCAGCAAGGAGGAGCCCAATTATAGAACATCTAGTTAAGACCCTGACTTTGAAGCTCCACATTTGCAGGATCATATGGTGAAAATAAACAGGAGAAATGGTTAGCAAAAATCTTGATAACCTTGACAGCTTGTTTCTATGGGCTGTCAGAAAGGCACATCTACATCTAAGGCCAAAAGGAAAACAACTAAGGCAGAAAAGACTCTTGTTTGATTTCAACCCAGTGAGTTGAAAGTTCTGGTTTTAAAATAATTATCACATGGTTTTGTTGCTATGAAATAAATAGGGATAAAAATATGGTGAATCACTTGAACTCATCAAGAATCGGGCAGATAAACATGCACATCCAGTAAAAACGTTGTATGATACTTATTATAATTATACTTATTACAATTAGTATGATTTTAGAAAGAAAGCAAGAAAGAGCAAATGAGTAAAACAAAAAAGTGCTCAGTCAGGGTAACACAGGCAATGAGTAATCAGCAAAACACCCATCTTGATTCCTCCTCTGGTTCAGTAATAATAGTGGTGCATAGTGTTGGAAGACTGAGGGACTGCAGTGGGCAGTTAATGTGATGAGTCATTCTTTCTGCAGTCAAAATGTTCAACAGAATTGTACATCCTTGTGTTTGGCACTCTAAAACAAGGCTCTTGGCGAATACTGTTGGATATGTTCTTGTGTTAGCGATGACATGATTAGAGAGTGAAGGAACCAGGAGCACAGATAACTGGCAACTGTCACAGACACTCTGACGGACCTCCTTAAGAACACTTGGCACGATAGATTTACTGTAAATGGAAAGATAAAACAGAAGAAAATCACATTAAATTGATTGTTGAAATTTCAGTTTCCATTGCATTAGTGAGATGAAGTTTATCGATTAGTTAGCAGTTAGGAAAGTTAGATGACTGCAGGGAGCAGAGGACAGAGGTGTGTTATGCATGCAGGCTTCAATAATCTCACTGAGTAATCAAGACAATTATCCTTCAAATTATTTTTTACCTCACTCTTGTATGCCGACACAAACCTTTAAAATTCTTAATTTATTTGATACAGAAAATAGTATCTTATTTGTAATAGAAAACCTTTACTTTAATAGAAAAGTAAAAAGTGAACATATTAATG
This sequence comes from Maccullochella peelii, assembly GCA_002120245.1. Taxonomy (NCBI): domain Eukaryota; kingdom Metazoa; phylum Chordata; class Actinopteri; order Centrarchiformes; family Percichthyidae; genus Maccullochella; species Maccullochella peelii. The sequence continues at coordinate 37,332 of LKNJ01003268.1, read as the reverse complement.
CAGACAGTTTTTGTTTCTTGGTTTGTCTTTGGTATTCAACCTACATGAAATTCACAGTGATACCATCATTTATCTTCGATATCTCACATGTTGTTTTGGACCAGTGAGAGAAAAAGAAAGTGGTATTATGAACTGAGATTACATAAAAATCAATGTTCCTAAAGAGGTAGAAATAAAGAGGTAGATAACATACAGTAAATGCTAACATATTTGAAATGTAATTGTTGGGACTGAGATGTAAGTTCCTATAACTAAAAAATGTTGTCAGATATCTGTTTTAATATCTTATGTAATAAAATGGTAACAATACAATCAAACGCTATATAAAAACAAAAATAGTAACCCTTTTGTGGTCAACTCTTCAGAACCCATTTTCAGGCTAGAATGACCAACAAAACAGCTCACCAGCACACTAACAAGTCACAGAACTCAAACACGGGTGAAAGCTTGGTATTTTCCATGACAGATTATACCTGCTTATACTTATCACAGCGAATTTGAAAGGGATGCAGTCTGGAAGCAAAGGTCAGTTGAATTAAAATTAGCATGTAGGTTTCCAGTTTCATGTGGTTCTCAGGCCAAATAATGATATAAATATCACACGGAAAATAAGACTTATACTCCATGCTCGAGAGATTTGTGCCTTTCTTGTGCCAACTGAATAGATTCTATATATTAATTTTAACATGGAAACAACAACCATTCAAACGTGAAGTGTAATTGTTTTTAGGCTAGAAAAAGACCAAGAGTAGCAGTATTATTTCCAGTATTAAGGAATAATAAGAGTAGTAATACTAGTAATGCCATATACTGTGTTAGAGGTATAAAGGCTACCAAATCAGAGAGCTTAGTGTTAGAAAAAATTAGCCTATGCAAAGCCTTAGAGAGACGCAAATCTTGCAAACATATAGATATAGAAGTTTAAAAAGGCCACATAAACCCTTGTAGATGAACCTAGGGCTGATGCTTTGTGGCTCAGAGTTGGTTCTTCAGCGCAGCCTCTGACTTACATGATGGTTGGAAGAGGCTCCCTTGCCCTTTGTTTTGCCCTTGCCTCCCACCGCTGTGGCACTGCTGCGGCGCGCCTGCTCATGGTCAAACTCCAAGTCCTCAAGGCGCTGGGTTAAGGCCAGTTTCTGCTGGATGGCCATACGTAACAGAGAATTCAGGGTCTTCTTCTCATCCTCAGCAGCAGACAGCTGCCTCTGCATGTCATCCAGCTGGGTCACATACTCATCACACCTGAGAGAAAGAGAGGGGAGAGGTGGAGAAAAGAGCAAAAGAGGGGAAAAGGAAGAAACAAGAGAAACATTATTTCCAGCAGGTGGGGCAATTTGCCTTTAACTGCTGCTACCACATGTTTTCTCCATTCCCCACATGGGAGGATGAGGTCTCTGCTAGTCGACTGCACAAGTATTACATCAGACTGTTCCCACAAAGTCTTTCTCATATATCTATATCTATATCTATATCTATATAGATATAGATATAGATAGATCGATCACCTGGCCACCAGGATGCCACATTATGGTTCATTTCATGTTTGTCTGGAATGAAATGTAAACCAGTGATTATGTATAATCATACCTTGTAGCAAACATGGCTCGAAGAGAGGAGAACGTAGCAGCATCCTCTTTCAGAGCTTTGAGTTCATTGCGGAGCTTCATTATTGTCTCAGTCACCATGGCCTTCTCACTGTCATACTTACTCTTCAGGTTGGCCAGAGCAACCTCAGCCGTCTAAAGGGAATGAGATCATATATCATTATTTATGATCCAAGTCTAAACTCAGTGGTTATTTTTACCTGAAGCCAATCATACTTTTCTGTCATACTCTGAGAAACAATGAACATCCTTCCTCTGAGAAACATACACAGCAGGCATGCATACACACAAGCACACAGAGTGGTCTTCTGACCTGTTTGTTGGCTTTGAGCACAGCTCTGAGAGTGGCGATCTGTTCCCTTTTGGTGCTAAGCAGGGACTTCAGTTTGAGGATCTCTTCCATGCAAGCCTCTTTGTCCTTGTCTGCCACTGCGCTCAGCTCCAGATTGGCAAGTCTCTGACGTGACAGCTCTGTGGTGCGGTCGACTGCCTGCTGCAGGTGGCAGATCTGGTCCCTGATGATGGCTACGAGGTTATAGATGTTCATGGGTTCTGGTCGGTGCTCTGGGGCTTGAGCCGGGGTAACTGTGGTGCTGCTGGAGTCTGACTTTCCTGGTTCAGCCTCAGTGATCAGTCCATTAGTTAGAAGTACAGAAGACTGGTGCTCCTTCCCTTCTTGCCCCTTTCTTACAATGGCCTTGCCTTCCTTGTAGTAGTCCAGCATGACACGGTTAGGGGTCTCATTGTTGCACATACACACATGGTTGTAGAGATTGGCCAGCTCTTCACTGAAAGCTATGAGCTCATCCTGGGCCACATTAAGGCTGCCAAGTGATTCTCCTGCAGCCTCACTGACCAGACGGAGCTCCTTCTCCAGACGAGCCACCTCTGCTTTATCTGCTTGGCTAATCTTCTCCAGGGACGCCAACCTTGACCTCAGTTCCAGCACGTCGCTCTCTAGCCGCGCTCGCTCGTCTTCATACTGGGTTCGACACTCCTCGTACTTTGCCCTCAGAGTCTTCAGCTCTTGCCTCAACTCCCCAGCTTCAGACACCGCCACAGTGTATTTACACTGCAGAATCTCAGGTCCGTTGATGTCCAGCTCGTAGTAGTCTCCATCATCATGGCTGTCCCTGTCTTTTTCACTGTCAAGGGCAGACTGGCGCTCCTTACTGGCCTGAAGTTTCCTCATTGCACTGAGGTTCTCCGTCAGCCTGTTGACAGTTTCCTTTTGCTCAGACACAGTCCCATAGGCCTGTTCCAGGTGCTTTTGGTTCTCCTGGAGAGAGTTGATCAGGGCCACTTTCTCCCGCTCCACCTAACAAAAAAACCAAAAAAAACAATGGCTTTTTCAGTCAGTTGGCCAACTTTACAGAACCTCATCAAAAAAATCCACCACAGGCCTTCGCCTAGCTGGAAGAACGCACATTGTATCTTTCTCTTCTTGCCCCTCTATGGTCTAAGTCAATATAGTTTCTTTAATTATTATTTAAATTAAATAAACAAAATTTAATTCAGCAAATATCCCCATAAAATGTCCACATTTAATTAATGTAAAAAAATACATAAGCAAATGATATGGACACAGATGATCTATATAAACATGTATTTAAATGGATTTTTCTATTCTCACTTGTTGTGGACAGTTAAAGCTCTGACTGTATCTACTGTATATATCTTGTACAGCAACATTTTGAACAAACAAATCATATGTTTTTGCGGTTTTGACATCCAACAACAATTGCAGCCATCTTTCAAATAACATGTGGGGTCAGTCAATAAATGCTACTTTCCGAACCTTGTGTATTCTCTTCAGATTCACTAGACAGTGTGTAGAGAATGAGCATTGTGCATTTAATTAGCTTCGTCTATTTTGGTCTGATAGATAACTGAATCACTGGCAACAGAGAATTGAAGAGTGATGTTACTCTACTGTTAACTAATTAACTAATGTTAAAATGGAAAAAGAAAATTTGAGGCACTGCACTGAAGCTTAACTAACAGTCTCTTTTGTATAAATGTCTTACAATATGTCTGTGATAAATGGAGATGTAGTTGTATTACATATATAATGTTTAACCTCATAATTTATTTTTACCACCATGAGGATGTGTTTAGGTAAAGTGGCCATACCTACTCAAGTGCCTGTATGGGCTCAGACAGCTAGTCTGAGCAACTACTCCTGTGCACGTACATACTGTGTGATATACACATGAATGTTTTAGCTGAAAGTTGAATCTACTTTTGAGTGGATGTGTTGAAAACATGGGATCAGGCAAGTAATGGTGCTGGATGGTCAAAGAGCGTCTCATGGACTTCATACCTGCACAAGCTGTTGTTTAAGTTTCTGGATCTCAGAGATGTTGAGCTCACTCAGCAGGTCGTCCACCAGGCTAGGAGCCGGCTTGAAAGCCCCTCCCCTCTTGTTCACAGCAGCTCTGTTGTCTTCATCACCTTCACCTGTCTTGAACAAGCCGTTTTCGAAGCCTCTGATTAGGTCATCGTTGTCAGGATCGGTGATGGTAGAGGGATCCTCGTGGAGTTTTAGGTTGTCGATGGAGATATTGAAGGAGCTGTTGTACACAGAGCCGCCAATGGTCATATAGTGGGAGAGCTCCTTGCGCAGGACGGCCTTCTGCTCACGCTCCGTTTTAATCGTTTCTAAGGCCTCCGTCAGCTGTCGCTCAGCAATTTCTCTTAGACGCATGGCTTCCTCCAGCTGGCTGTGTAGGCACTGGGAGTCCTCCTCCAGACGGCGGATCTCATGCTTTAGACCTTCAAATTCCACCTTAGCAGATGGTCAAAAATATAAATAAGGCTGTCAATAATTTCACTCAGTTGAATTGTGTCTACTGTAATTTCTCTATCAGGCCAAAGTGCCTCATATTGTCCAAAAAATCTTAAACATAAACTTTAGTGTGAATAATAAGAAAAGAGGAGAAAATAATATTTTGACTCCCATTTTAAATTATAGCAAACTTCAAAAGTGTTGGGAAGGCGACGTGTTTTTAATGTCTTGCCTTCACACTTTCTTCCATGACACAATGACTTTGTAGTTATATTAGAACTAAAAAACAATAATGTGTCTAGTTTGAGTCATAAAAAGGTGTTTCAACAGGAAATACTATATTATTTTTCCATGCAGTTCAAGATGTGTAACAACTTGAGTACCATGTTCCATCTTTGTCTCACCTGGTTTTGTCTCAGCACAGACACTTGTTTCTGAAGAGAGATGTTCTCCTCCTCCAGCTCGCTGTAGTCCTGCAGCAGACGAGCCTCCCGCACCTTGTACTCTCTGATGTCATCGCGCAGCTGACCGCGCTGCAGCTCTGCCAGCTCTGCATTCTGCACACAGGAGGAGAGGGGAGAGAGGTGGCATGTTACGGCAGGTTGCATGAGAATGAACTCCAGTTAAGATAAACGTTCGCCATCATTGATTGAGTGAAAAATCACCCAGGCAGCGCAAACTTACATCCTTGCAAGTGTCGGGTCACCATGAGTGAAATGACGATCAGCGTGTCAGCATGTTTCACATACCACAGGGGCAAGACTTTGGCAGGCGCATGTAATGACGGAAGGAGGATATGGTCCACTTATCAATCCATGCTACAGGGAGGACATCCTTTGTGTCATTCACAGTGGCCATTATATCATCTTTCCTGCTGGTTTCACTGCAGTCCTGACAGACCCTCCCCCACTACAAGCACAAACTTAGACTCTCACCCTGACAACTATTAGTGCTCTGGTCTCCATCTAAAGCTTTACTAACCTTCTCTTTCATCCTATTTTGACTGTAACTGACTACATTATTGGACAGATGCATACCATGAGCCTTTTCAAACACAAAAGTACTTTGATTCAAAGTTTCTGGCTCTCATTTACAACTGTGAGATGAACTAACCCAGATTTTAGCACTAACAAAAACATTTTATTTAGGAAAAGCATATAAAGTTTCCACAGCAACATAAAAAGGGTAGTATAAAAACACACACCACAGATGTAAATGGTGCATCTGTGTGTCAACAATGTTCAGAGAGCAATTTCAGGTTAAGATATTAGAAGTACACACAAGATAGATCAACTCGGTAAAGAAGACTTTATCAAGAGAATGTTGTGTAATTTAAGAGAGAGATTAACAGATTTTGAACTTTTTATAAATAAGGACCAACATGATTGAAATAAGATTTTACTCACATGAGCACAAAATGTATAATTCTTAATATTTTCATAATTAAATGATCACCTCTCTCATCTCCAGGGCGATGGATGACAGGCGTTCGTTTTCAGCTTGTACATTGGTGAGGGATGCTTTGGCCTGTCGGAGCTCATTCTGCAACTCTAGGACCTTCTGCTGGTAGAGAGCCTCCTTACTGGCAGACTCCAGGATCAGCGACTCTTCCCTGCTTTCCCCATCTGCTGCCACCTTCTTGTGGGCTGAGTACGCTTGTCCAAAGGCCTAGGGACAGACAGAAAGAAGGATAAACTACTTTGATCAAGGATTAATACCCAAACTTTTGCGATGCACACACACAACCACAAGTATTACCAGAATAACCCTTGGCAATAAGATAAGCGTTCTCTTACCCAAACAGTGTTAATTGAAAAATACCAGGGGCCTGTCATTCACTGTATTAATTATTGGTTGTTTGTTCACCTCTTGTGTTACAGAGAACCATTCACTCACAAGTATTGTGTCACCTAAACCATATTGTGATTATAAGTGAGTTCTTTAAACAACTGCCATTGTATCCCAATGAATTACAGTTTCTAAAAATGACAATATCCTGCAAAATAAAGGGGAAAAAAGGTCAGATACTGTTTTGCAATTTATCTGAAAATCCGCTGTATTTTGGGAATATTCAGTCATTTTGGAGCAAAAGAACCACAACAAAACTCAACAAGATGCCGAGGGAACTGGTGACACAAACACTTTTATACACAGGTCAGTTAAAAGCCTTTCAGAGAGGTGGGCAAGGGAGGGTGTAATGTAGGTGACCACTAGTGGGGTTGTGAATGCACTAACGGATAGATACCAAGCAAAGTGTACAGGCTTCAATTAACAGAACGGACAGAGTCAAGACAACACATGAAGTGTTTACATAGGATGAACAGGTTGATGCCAGATTCCCACAGTCAACTGACTTAAAGGCTCGTAGACATCCAGCCAACAAGCACTGAGCTAAACTGGTGAAATGACAACTACCATCCAAGAAAGTCCTGAAACCCACCACAGAGCTGTAGCTCTCCTTCCCACCAGCATCTAACCCCACCTTTTCTTCCTCAACAGTTTTCAGTCAAACAAATTGATATGTGTAACAAGCAGTGGGCAGTCGGGATGTGAATTGATCTGTGGACTAAAGCACAGTGGGTGCTGAGTGATGATTCCTTTTCCTAAATCAGTCTCAGTGATATACTCTACTAAAGAGAGAAGCAACAGTCAGAATCATGAGATACCAAAAGAATGACTACAACAATGAGTCACTTAGTGACTGACTGCGATCTACCCCTTGAAAAACGTAATGTGTGAGTTCCTCATCTTGACTGGACATGTAATTTATTAATTGAAAATAGAGCTGCAACAGTTTCTTGATTAACTGATTAGTTGATTGACTAAAGAATGCAAAAAATGAATCTTAAACTATTTTAATAATCAATTAATCATTTCTCAAGCAAAAATGGCAAACATTCTTTGGCTTCTTCAATGTGAGTGTTGGATGCTTTTCTTTGTCATATATGATAGTATCCTGAATATATTCAAGGTTTTGGTCGACTGTTGGTGAAATATCCCAATACACTAAATTATTAACAGTGAGGGATGGAGGTATAGTCACTAACAAGTGGCGACCACAACTGCTGAATGTTGCAGCCAATGTGGAAGTGCCTTAGGATGCAGTTCCTCTAAAGGTTGATAAACCAACTGCAAGAAAACTCTGACTAAACTAAACAGAATGGAAAACCCCAACTTCTCTCTTGAATTACAGTCAAAATTTCCCACAAGTTAGGCTCACAGTAGCTAATGTCGCTTCTTCTTATGTCTGTCGTTGTGGGAATTTTAAAAATCTGTGGTTTATTAAGACGATATTAAGGCAAAATGTATGACAGGTGTTTTAGCCTCTCACACCTTAGGTTTGCCCAGGCTCTTCCTCATTCTCCAATTTTGGCTCCAATAACTGTCAGAGATGGCAGCAAATGGTAAAACCAAACTTCAATTTGACTACCATATTCATACTAAGAGAAAAAAAACCCATAACATTTGCATAAGTGAGAATTAAATTACTACACAGGTGCTGGAGTCATAATGGATGTGAAAAGAGATTTGTTGACAACAGCATGGCTTGAAGTCATAACATTTTAATGCTGAAATGAGCTGGGTAAAACCAGTCTCAGGCAACTGAATATAGTGATGATGACAGATGAAAACCTCCTTGCCATGTGAACCAAGGTCTCCTCTGACTGCTTTACTGACCAACTCAACCATTACGTTAGATATGTGTCTACCAAAGAGCCAATTAGGACATCAGGGCAGGAGAAAAATACCATGTAGGGACTTTAGACTGAACTGAAAATAAGTCTGAAACATATGTCTTTTCTACTACAACCTGACCCTTCCTGTTACCTTTAAAACAGACTGCAGCTTGACCACATGGGCATGTAAATTTGACATACTACTGCAGCTTCAACCTTACATACCAAGAGCAAGTGCGGGCAAGTGACCAAAAAGTAATATCATTTTTATCCTTCAATGTGAAGAAAGCCACACCTACACTATTATTCTGCTTTGAAAACGTTGAATAGCATTTGGCTACCACATGACATTACCATACGCCAGACTTCATACAACAATTCGAGAAACCTTCAGCTACTCAATTTAAACTTTATGGCAGGCACGTTAAAGTTCTGGCTGAGTTTCAAAGGAAACAGGCCCATGATTGATAGCTTACATTAACATGGTTCTAATGGTTCTGATTATAGACTGTGTGGTTCTGGTTCTGACTGACACGTTCAATGCCGTTGGTAAACGGAGTGTTAACCGTTGCTGCACCAAAATTGTAACTGTTAACGTGCTGCTAACAGAATATTTGCTAGGTTACAAGTCAGGAGTGTTCACATACCGATATAATTAACGTCACAACTACCGACATGTTTTATATAAGCTATATATAGATTTTTCTTCTCTTTTAAGTGTCTGACTGCGTGGCTATGACCTCGGGTTACCTCTTTCAGCTGATCCAGCTCATGTCGGACCGTCTCGTACTCTGTCTCCAACTCATCAAATCGCTGCTTGAGCTGCTGTTTCTCCTCCAGCACCGCCAGCCCATACTCAGCCGCCTGGATCTTCTCATGGGTCGTATCACGGAGCTCTCGGGTGAGACGCTCGACTTCGACTCGAAGCCACTGCGGCCCGGCCTCTGTCACTAGTACCGCTTCGGGATATTCCTGCTCCTCCACAGACATCTTGGTGAGCCGCCGACTCACAACTGTAACGGGACCCAGCCCTGGCTGGCAGGAGCAGCGCAGAAAACCACCAAGACGACAAATCACTGCCTTCTTTGTTTGAACCGCATTGTTGGGACTTAAATGGCGTTTAGTTCCCTTTGACTTTTTCTGCCGCAGACTTCGACGAAGCTCAACCTAGACGATACTTTTGTCATTCTCGAGGAGTTTCTTCAGCCTTTGCATGAAGCTGACAGAGGAAACCTCAGTTGAGATCATCGATTGGAAAAAGTTACCCCTGAACGACATTCAAAAGTGTTTGACTGGGAAGGGAAATGTAGTTGTAAGTGTAAAGCCAGTTTCTCAACGACAACGTACACCAGCTGGCTTATTGACTTCAAGTACCAGAATGCATTGCGTGGGCTTGGAGGGGAGCCAGTAACTTACCGTGTAGGTCTGAGGTGTCAATACAGCACTGCCATCTAGAGACTTTATAATGAAACTACAACAATACACACGAGACAGGCAAAATTTGTGATTATTTCTGCGAAGAAACGAATCATTATCCGTCGAATAATTTTTGATTAACTAATTAAGTATTTAGTCTATGAAATGTTTTTTAAAAAAGAAGAAAGAAACAAGCCCATCCCAGAGCCTATGTGCCTGTTCCATTCCATTTAAAATTATATGAAATGCAGAAAAGCAGGCTGGAACCATCAGATATTTGGCATTTTAGCTTACTCTAACAACTGACATGATTAATCAATTATCAGAATAGTTGCAGATGAATTTACTGTCACCAGGCTAATTAATTCATTAATTAATTGTCTAATTGTATCAGCTCTATTCGTCATTTAAATGTAAATTAGCTCCACCAACACAATCAGAACCTGCTTTTACTCCCAAAATGATACTTTTAAATACATGGACTGACACTAAAACTATAAAACAAGTTATTTATGTTTTTCTTTTCTCTGTTTACGGTAAAGTCAGTAATGTCTGTGCAATGTTTACAGACATTAGTAAAGCCAAATGCCAACCAAAAATGTCTTTTGTTTTATTTCATCTAGATGTCAAACTCTTCCATTAAAGACACGATTATACCTGTAAGGAATACTGAAAGGTCTCTTGGGGTTTCCATTGTCTTTGAGCCTCGACACGCTGTACTTTTAAAAGCCACAAGTCAGACAAAAGGCATATGAATGTGAAAGCAAAACACTCTTACATGGGATTTCCCTTCTGTCAGAGTGCTTTATCAGTTTAAGGAAGTTGATTTCTTAATGTTTGATTGTCTTGTCGTACCCGGAGAATTAGCATGCATCTGAACATAAATGGTGGGTACAGCTGTGTTTCTGGGTCTTCCACCTATATGGAAATGTTAATCCATTCTTTCACTATATATTAGCCATATTACATTACTATATATTATCTTTGCTGCTCTCTCTCTCTCTGTCTGTCTTTAGCAACAGCCTACTTTGTGTTTATCCATCAAGTTATTTGTGTTGATCTGTCACTACCAAGAGATCATGATAATGTTTCTTTTTCAGGAACATGAACTTTTACCAACACTGTATGTATTATATATTATTGTATTATATGTATTATAGTCTACATTGATGGTGGCTCACCTTTATTTAGAAGATATTTCTTAATTGTAATCTATTCTTCTGAACATTTTCAGACAAATATTACCATTTTTATTCCATCTGCTTTGGTCTTGGATGTGGAACAGCACTCTATAGGCCCTTTTATTGTAAGTAGACATACATTATCATTCAAGCTCTTAAATGGTCATGCAACACATCTACCTATTTTTGTTTAGTATATTTTAAGTTTATAACATGGACTCTGTCATTGTTTAAGAATGTGTGTGTTGCATCTCCAGCACTCATGGTTCCATCAGTTCTTGCTGTGGTTTTCACCATAATGTTTGAGGTTGTGGGCATAGTGTCTGGTAAGCTGAACTTTGTTTAAAAATGGACACCCATATTTTAAAAAACATATTAGTTATTTCTGTCATTGTTTTTACCAGAAGGTGTTGTTTTTTGAAATGTTTAACCTGTTATTTTAGATGATCCCCTGATATTTATGCTTTGTTGAACAACAGACCTGCCAGCCCATACTAGGACATGTAAAGGCCCTCCCTATGACAGAAGAGGTACACACACTTTATTGTTTGGTTATGATTTGTACCAGCAATTTATTGTTAACTTACAGCAGATTAATTATATCAACCAAATATTTATTCATTACCAACTAATGATTTTTAAATATGTGTTACTTAATATCTTATAGCCTATGCATGATTTATAGCTGATCAATAATGTTATAGTGTTTTCTTTTATACATGAACATTAATTATCAATAATTACCCACTGGAGTGAGTAATAATATTGCTGGCAAGATACAATACATACTATATGATAAAACAATGGCCTGGAATTCTAATCAGAACCCACATTCAGACCTGTTCTTTAAAAAACTAACATTTTCTTCTAACTCTCTTTAGATGCTTTCTGGGGATTTTGTTTTGCACTTTTCACAGCCATCCTGAACCTCAAGTCGTATCACGGTAAAGCCACATGACTATACAGCATGTAAGATATGCAATACACCTTGGGAAAATACTACTTCTGTGGTTACATGCTGTGCTTTATTCCCAGTCTACACACTGTCATATGGATGTGGAATCATTGTGTTTGCTCTCAGAGGAGCAACACGGAAATACAACTCTCTAAGGTAGGTAGGCTTACAAAAGATTTAAATTTTGCACAATGTTCTGATAGATTGACAGCCTATCTGCATGATCTGAGAGTGTTATTTGTCTCTTTTGGACAGAGAGCTGAGAAAGAGATGGCGCCCTTTTTGGTAAAAGAAGTTTACAACCACAGAGGGTGAATTTATAGGCAGTGATATCTGTGCCTGTAAGCTGAAAGGGCAGAGTTGCGTTTGGTGAAATTTCGACTCAGAGGTGCTGAATTCTATCAAGACGTCATGAATGTCCACAGAAACGAGCACATATAGTCATCTGTCAGACAATGTTATGATCAGGTCTTTAGTTGACCATTTTCAGGTTAAAAATATGTATTAGCAATCTCAGGGATGTACACTAAAGAAATAATAAATGTATGAATCAAGTGATGTAGATAAGTGCTGTAACAATTGTATTATACTAATGTATGTTGTCATTAATAATCATGGTTTTGTATCACTTACTTGGACACTGTTTGAATTGAAGTACAGATCACTGTGTGTGTGTGTGTGTGTGTGTATACTACACACATCAACACAAATATACAAAGAACAAACTATTGTAAACACTCAAAGTCAAATGCAGAGGGCTTTATTACATGAAAGTAAGGTACATACAAAATTTCAAGTAACAAAGAAAGTGTTTGTTCTTGGGTTCACAAGTCAGATGTAACACTACCTTTAGTCACAGTCAGCCATGTTCTCCATTCTCCAGCACTTGAAGGGCCTTCAGCCCTCCACTGTATGTAAAAAAAAAAAAGATGATGCCACTGACCACATAATGATTATCATCACACTGCTGGTATGGTCCAGTTGTACAGTTAGCACAACATTGAGGTGTGCAGGTTGATGGTCAATCAAAATCAATAAGAAAAGAAAATACAGTGCTGAAGAGAAATAATACAACTTTTGACACCACAACAGTTTAAATTGTCTGAAGATGTGATGTGTGGTTTTGAGTGACTGCTCTTCATGACCTACCTACATTTGTTTGATTATTTTTTCCACTACCTTCTACAAACAACAACCCCATTAGCCTCTTTCTGACACTGTTGCCATGAGAAACACTTACTTAAAAACTATACCCCACCCAGTTTATTAGGAGCTACATCAGAACAATATAAAAACATATCCAGTTGAATTCAGTTAAAAGAGCATTTAAAAACACATGAGAGCATCACACAGTACTCATGTTGAATGTATTGTAATAATGTATTGTTTTGTATGGTGAGCATCCACCAACGACAAAGTCAGTTATGGCCACATTTTGATTACTGAACTATGAGTTTAGATATGAGGATACGTGTGTTTGAATTTGTGTATCTCTGTCCTTGCGTGTGATGTGATGGATGCATGAAAGAAAGGTAAACGTGGAACTCTACTCCAAAGTGTACAGCACAAAATCACATTACTTACTTACTTAGTACACACTTAGGGGGCATTCACAGTGAAGGAATTTAAAGAGCTGGGTGTCATGTGAATCAAAAACATACTTGACTGTTTATCTTCATTTGCAGGGGTGTGATCAGATAGGTGGGTGGGGCAGGGAGTAAGTTACTTGGCATTGGTGGAGCTGCTGAGCATCTTGCGGACGGCCTGGGCGATGGCGTCACGGTCGATGCCATAGATCTTGAGCAGCTCGTGTGGTTTGCCACTGCGGGGAACGTGGGACACAGCCAGACGATGCAGATTGAAGCCAGACTCATTAACCACTGCTGAGGACACTGCCTCCCCAAGGCCACCTGTGGAACAACAATTCATCACATAGAGAGAGAGAGATATGTAGAGGGAAGACAAATCCTCTTTGAAGGATGGGGGACACCAGTGGTGGAAGAAGTATTCAGATCCTTTACTTAATACTGACTATTACTAAGTAAAAGTAGCAATACCACACTATGAAAACACCCCACTACGCTGCAAGTAAAATGTCTGCATTCAAAACCTTGCTTAAGAAGGAGTAAGATTTTTTTAACCCATAAAGGAACACTTCATCCTTTAGTTTAGTTTAAAATCACCAGACTTGGTTTTCACTGGACATGAAGGGTACAAAAATTGTAATCCGAGAAGTAACTAGTAACTGTAGCTGTCAAATGTAGTGGAGTAAAAAGTAGTATATTTCCCTCTGAAATGTAGCAGAGCAGAAGTATAAAGTTGCAAAAAATGGGAATACTCAAGTAAAGTACAAGTACCTCGGATTTGTACTTAAGTACAGTACTTGAGTAAATGTACTTAGTTACATTCCACTACTGGGGGACACCCAATCGCCTCAAAAGCTTTGATGCTTCACTGACAGCAAAAATTAGGCTGTTTTTAAAGCATAATGTCATCACATGCAGTATACATGTACAGTAAATAGAGAGGACAAGAAAACAAGTTAAATCTAAACATGTCCCCCTGATCACTACACCACTGTCTGGTCCAGATGTAAAATTAATGAGATACCCGACATCGGACTGATTACAGTTACAAAATATCCTTTGTCTAGTCAAGTCCATGCCATCACCCATCCCCTTTCTCTTAACAGGCACAGGGCATGACTGTCTGTGCTATCTAGGTCACAGAGAGCCCCATGGGCACATGCTCAGTTAAGGAAATCTGACAGCACTCTGCCTCTCCGGCTCTCACACTTACAAAATGCACCACAATACCAATACCTTGCCTGCAATGAGGGCACACAGTCTCAGCCTCCCCTCAGCCAATAAACAAATGTCACCACATCGTGTCTCTGTTGCTGAACCAATGGAAACATGCCACCACAACACACCCGAGGATATGGACCAATGACAGGGCCCCAGCTGCATTATGCTGAGAAGCTTGTTGCTGCTAGGTTGGTAGTGGTCATACAATATGCAGAAGCTGAACAGTATGAGCTACTTTTATGGAAACCTACCTTCATAGTAGTGGTCTTCCACAGTGAGGATTCGTCCCCTGGTGGCGCGTGTGTGGTCGATGATGGTTTTGACATCCAGTGGTTTGATTGTGAAGGGGTCAATGACCCTGACTGAGATCCTCTCTGGAAATTCAGTTAATCCAGTTGAGGAATATAACATATAACGTGACACCATTAACGGCATCAATCCAACTGAGACATGCAATTATATATAGCGGTTCTAAGGCCGGGATTTCCTGTTTTTAATCAGTAACTAGTGATTAATATCACCACAATGTACATATGAAATATCACAGTGACAAAGTTAAAATCACAGATGTATCTACTATAGGTATACATATTTTTCCACCTTGAGCAAGCATTGTTTATGTATGCAAAAGCAGTTAAAAAGGCCAGGATGCATGCTAGGGAAAGTCTAAAAAGATAACAAGGTAACATGAAAAGATCCAGCTTTTACATTAGGTTTTATATCAGCAAATTTAAAATGTAATTTATTTAAACAAATATAATAGTCCGAGCTAGTTCTGATAAACAACGTATCATCATTGAATATGGTCATACAGTATTTGATTAAAAAATATTGTATTTTCATCTGTACCTTTCTTTAAATGTTCAGCTGCAGCCAGGGCCTCATGCAAAGTTGTTCCAGCTGTCACCACAGTCACCTGGTCATCTTTGCTCTGGTACACCACCTGGCAACGGGAAAGGTATTATCTTCTCTTTCAGGTTATAGTGTTGACAGTGCTTGTTGTGTTCACTTTGTAGTGATAGTTTTCTGTTTTCTTATTTTCCACAAACTGTCTTTAACAGCTATGCAAGCACAGAGACTGTCTCACCTTAGCCTGTCCAACATGGAAGTCCTCGTTGCTGTTATAGATGATGGCACTGTCTTGGCGGCTGGTTCGGATGTAGCAAACACCCTTCATGAAGGGAAACACGACAATCACCACCGAGGCATTTGGACAGCAAATAGGCTGTTTTGCTAAATGTTCCACAGATACTATAGGGAGGCCAGAACATTGCATTAGGTTTTATATACCTTTGTGGTTGCAGCCAGTTCCACAGCCTTCTCTGTGGACACACCGTCACTGGGATAGAAAATTGTTGCTGTGGGAAGGGCCCTGAACATAGCCATGTCCTCTAGACTCATCAGAGAGGGGCCTTCCTCTGCTGTAATATGAACATTTATAGTTTATTTCATTCGTTCAACATTCAGAAAATCCTCAAAAGTTATTGACAGGTCGGGTGAGCTGATGCATGCAGATCCACAGACATCAAGCCAGACTTTGCATGCAGTGTACCTGCACTAACAGAGGGACACCTGGTTCCCTGTTGACAGCTTCCAGGGCAGACAAGAAGGGAGAAAAAGGGGAGGATTGAGTACTAGCTGTAAGGTCAAAGGGGGTAAATGGTAAGGAAAACACAGGATTAGAAGGAAAGAAGGAGAGAAATGCTTGCAACAACTGCACACTCACAAACACACACAGATTATTCTTTTATACATTTATCAACCTTAGGGATACTGTGAATACAGAGAAACTGGGTGAAATGTCTGGCTTCAGTGTGAGGTGAATTTTGTGAAGGTGTGGGTGGGTAAGGTGTGTGGGAGGGGTTGTGGTGTGCATGGCTTATTAGCAGCAGTTTACTAACCGGTGGACAGACCGCAGTGGGAGCCACACACGTTGATGTTGCTTTCTGAGATGGCTGCCATGCGGAGCTGGTCGTAGGCGCGGGTGAAAAAGGAAGCAAGGGTGCTAGCAAACACAACGTTCCTCTCACGGGCAGCACATCCCATGGCAACACTGACCTGGGGAAGGAATTTATTGTTTCTAAGTACCTATACAAGAGATATAGCCTAGATAGACACAGGTCACATGATACCAAAAAGATCACTCAGACGGTCAACTATCACTGGCACAAACCATATTTGAAAGCCTCTTTGAACCAAAGACCACATTAAGTAGAGAGTCAGTCAGAAGAGTTTTCTCCAAAGCTCTGGAGCTTATTTTCTCATATGGGTCAAATCAGTAGCATACCTCCTCTTACAAATAATTTCCTTTGTCCTGTCTCTAAAACTCTCCCCAATCCCACAACTTCTTTCCTTCCTTTGCTAAAAACCACAACTAAGCATCCATGAAAGTGCAAATCTGATGTTAGATCAATTCTTATAGATACAATCAAAGAAAACAAACTACCTCTTTAAAGGCTGCACTTTATCTTGCAGTTGTTCCATCCAAACCAAGAAAAATGATGTCATTAATAATATATGTATGAAATAAAAGTAAAAAAAGTAAAAAAAAACAAAAATCAAGTGTTTGATTTTATAGTGTTGATCTCCTTATTTAAAATGCAATAGATTTTCATCTAATTTCTATGAGTCACAGAAATGTTGCCATTCAACTTTTGACTTTTCTCATGCATTCAGCCAGATGGTCCCACCCTCTGCGCTGATTAATATTTTATTTCTGAATACACTTGTCATGACTGCTTATCATCATACACATGCCTGACCTACATTGGAGTTGGCTGCTGCTGGAGCCATACCAGCAGAAGGAATGAATGTCTGATCGCCTCTCTCCAAATTATTAATCTAAGATCACATAAAATAATGCCTAACCTTTGGTGTCAGCAGCAGCCACATTGGGCGTAAGGGGGCAAGTGGGTCGTGTCTTTGCCCATCCTTACATTATGGATAGAAAAGTCATGTATAATTAAATGACGCAGGCTCAGACTCACAGCTGTGAGATGTTAGGTCGTACTCATATCCAATCAGAGCTGAGAAAGAGCAATTTACTCAGCAAAATCACCACATTAAAGAGAAAGGGGAAGTTTTTGTTTGTGTATTTTAATAAGCTTTAGAAAAATAAGAGATAGCATTAGACCAAAAATACAATAAACAGAATATAGATGACTTTGGTAATAAATATATGATAAAATATACTTCTCAAGCTTTGTGAAATAGGCTTAATTCTGTAGATTCATGAGGGATCATACCATGTTCTGCTGAGCGATGTAGCACTCCACAAAGCGGTTGGGATGCTCATTCTTGAAGATCTCTGAGTAGGTGAGGTTGTTGGTGTCTCCATCAAGGGCCACAACACGTTCATTGTAGCGGCCTAACTTGGCCAACGCCATCCCGTATGCCTTCCGTGTGGCAATCTCAAGAAAGAGAGACCAAATGACCATTAACAAAATGTGTTGGTTCATTGTTATACAGCATTCAATAATTTGCTTCTGCTGTTTGTAGACATGGTGTGAACACCTGAGAATAGAGGATGAGGATATGAAGGAAGTCTGTGCTTGTGTAACAGGTGACAGACCTTTTCTCCAGTCTTGTAGCTGGGTGCGCTCGGCATCCTGATGTTCCTCAGGCTGACCGGTGGGGAGTCCTCTATGGGAGTAGGGGGGTACAGGTGCTTGCTGCTGTTCATGATGCGGCTCTGCAGATCCTTCATAACCATCTCGGCCATATCTTTGGGCAGAGGTTTGGCATGCCACCCCAACTTATCCTCTGCAGCTGAAACCCAGCATCACATTGGTAGATTTAAACACTGTTTGGTGGATGGGTTACATACTGAGGCAGGTAAGCTGATGCTGTACGCCATTGCATATAATATGCATATACACTGAGGAGCGGACAGTGACAGACCTGGAATGCCTTTGCCCTTGATGGTTTTAGCAATGATGGCGGTGGGTTGATGGCGTGGCTGGCTCAGAGCCTTGCAAAGCTCCTCCACACTGTGTCCATCCACAATGATTGCATGCCAGCTACACACACACACACACACATTCACACACACACACACACGCACACACACACACACACACTTGAATTATTACCACTACCTTCTACATAATCTTCCAGCACATACAGTACATTGACACTATCAGGCTCTACTACAAAATTCATTTTCAGTTTTATGCTCTTTTACCCAAAAGCTTCGCAGCGTTTCTGATATTTCTCTACATGATGCTGCAGGGGTGCAGGGTCACTTTGGCCCAGACGGTTGATGTCCATGATGGCCACCAGGTTGTCAAGCTGGTAGTAGGAGGCGAACGACATGGCCTCCCAGACAGCACCCTCCGACATCTCACCATCCCCCAGCAGGCAGTACACGCGATAACTGAGGTGAAGAACAGGGTGAGACTACACGATTAGTGTGTGTCTATGTGTGTATATCTGTGTGTGTGTGTGTGTGTGTGTGTGGTGTATGTTCAGATGAGGGTGGGGTGTTGTGCTTTCAAGAAGCAGACAAATCTCACGAAAATGCTCTCTGACACTTTTCCAGTCAGACTGATTCTCTTTCCATTATCTGACGGTTGAGTCGGTAACCAGCTGTGACATGATAAAAGCTTCCTGAGGCCTCTGAAGGCGTGGCTGCTGAGGTTCCCACCTGCCTCTGAAACAAGTCTCCCATAAGAATCCCACATTTAAATGGGAGAAATTATCATCTTATTTTATTAAAATTAATTAATTGTTAATATAAATAAAGTGTGTATAAATATGGGTCAAATATTATACAGTAAGTGTTTTATTCAATGTTTTTATTTATTTTTTTGCCGCCATTACAAAGGAAATGGCTAAGAACGAACGCGTGGTTGAAAGCACAATGCCTGAATTTGATTTTGAGATTAAATCTGCTTGGGTGGTAAAAATAACTGAGATGTGACTGCTGGGCCTGTGATTATTAGAGCAGAAGAATCGTGAGAGCAGAGCATGTAGCGGCAGCACACACCCACAGAATCTGGAAAATCCCAATCACAGAACACTCAAAACAAGTAGGATGCAAATTCAAATTAAGAAAATGAACAAAAATGTTTAGTATCAACACATCATAATGTTGTGAATACTGGTATTGAATGTCAAATAAAGTTGAGTAAGAGCTTATTTATACCAGGCAACGAATTTTTAAATGCATGCGAGAAAAACAAAATGCATATAAAGCTACTAAAATTGACTAAAACTAGTCATTTTTTTCACTTGTGTGTATGTCCACATGTATGTACATATTACCTGGACTTGTCAAAGTATTTCCCAGTGTAGGCCATTCCACAGGCCACACCAAGACCCTGACCCAAGGAGCCAGTGGCTAAATCCACAAATTGCTGCTTCTGAAATGTACAAAAAACACACACCCATATACACAGTAAAGTGTTATTAAAAACAGTTTTTGTACTCCATGAGATGATTTCAAACATGTGGGGAAGTATGTGACAACTCACAGGGGTTGTGTGGCCCTCCAGTGTAGGGTCAACGTGGCACAAACTGAGCAGCTCGCTCTCCTTCAGAAAGCCCGCTTCAACCCACATGGAGTACAGAGCCGGAGCAGCGTGACCCTGTGGAAGAGAAAACAATCACAAATCAGTGTTATCTTTGTCATTCAAACACTGAAGTAATTCAAGGAAAATGTCAAATTCTGGACGACATTTAGGCACAAAGAAAAATATGAAAAGAAAGAAAAGCCTCTTGTCCAGACCAGTAGGACTGACTGACTCTCACCTTGGACAGGACGAAGCGGTCATTGTTTAAGTTCCGTGGGTCATCATACCGATACTTCATGGTGTGGAAGTAAAGCACCGACATGATTTCTGCCACGCTGCAGCATGACGTGGGGTGTCTGTACGACAGAGGAGACAGTGCTGTTACCCATGTTACTATGAATACTACTATGCATATTATTACAGGTGGATGATGCTACTGTCTGAAAATGCTGTACTATCATTGCGACTATAGATGCAGCCCAGGTAATCATGTTGTGAAGTCATTCGGAATTGTAAAATCGCAGTAAATGACAATGCACATACACCCTTCTGAGAAGAATAAAAAGCTGAACATGTGGGTGGTTTTTAAATAGATTTTTAGATGTCACTGTGCAGACCTAAACGTACGTCCCGATAAGGATTCAACCTATGGAATCAGTGACCAAAGAAAGTCCAATAAGCTACAGTTAAGAGACCAAATACCTGCTGCAGATAAAAAAAATGTCACAGAGCCTCATAGTTACATGTTGGACCAGAACCATATTGGAAATGCATTCAGATACTCTGTATGAACGGCATGAACAGAGCCCCATGGACAGCATGCCGTATACTGTATACAAAGGCCCTCAACAGATTAGATAGAGAACTGGTTGTAAATGTAATCATGCCATTAAAATGAGAACAACTTTTGCTTTTATAAACAATCATAACATAGAACCAACTTTACACTTAATCATCAAGAGCTCCATCCAGTGCTTTGGAACCTGAAGGATAAAGTCTTTTGGTGCCCTAATATTAATGGCTGGCTATTGGCCTTTCCCACATATAAAGTATAGGAGTATTTCACTCAATAATGTATAAATATGACAAGTTATTTGGCATTTGAACACAGCCATTAGTCATTAATACTAACAAAACTCCTTTTAATATTTTTGGTTAAGTAACATTTTGTCAAATATTCTTCAGTTTTTATGTTGTGATACCACAAATTAAACAATGCAACAGCAATATTTAACATAGCTATAAGACGACATGATACACAATATTTCAGTTTATCAATAACACTTTTAAATCCTGTTCTTGCAGCAACCATCTGTCTAACCGCAACATACAATCCACCCAGCATTTCACATGGTAGTCTGCTGTGCTCAGTACGGCATACGGCCATATTACCTTTCCAAAGTCGGAAATCAAATACAATATTTATCCTGCAAACAAAGTAAATACAACATTTTGAAATAACCTAGATGCACCAAAGACCATATACATTTTTAGTCATTCTTCAGAATATGAAAATCCAATCATCTGAAAAGATTAAATTATTCACTTTTAATGTTAGCTGTGATTAAAGTATCTTACATTTGTGTATTTTAACTACACTACACTCAAAAGGATAGATGGATGCATTGAAATTTCTGCATTATGGCGTATATTTTATATACTATAAATGTTCAATAAAGCAGAATAAAGCACGCTGTGTAATGTCGATATTTTCATTTCATTCATTTAATTAAGGAATTCAGAGCCTAACTTATTAAATAACAACTGTGGATGTTCAAATGATTCTGTCAGTAGACCAAAGGGAGCGAACAAAGGCAGGACATGCTGTTCCTTTGGCCCTTCATTTGCACCTATGTCTGAGTGTGTGTATCTATACATGCATTCAGTAGGTATGACTGTGGGTGTTCACCTGTGCTTGCTGCAAAGAAATATTAAGTTTGCATTATGTTTTACACACATTTTGTATGTCTGCATTGTGCATGTTGCATGCATATATTGCATTCACAGCCTTTAAGCTCATGTCTGAGAGTCAGGGGAGGCGACTCACCCGCTGCCAGCTGCAGTTGTTGCCTTGATGGAGTTGATTCGGAGGCGGTTGGCGATGTTCCTCAGCGCCTGCACTGTCTGCTGGTCGGGTTTGTGGTAATCCTCCATGAAGGCAAAATGTCAAGTTCCTCAGCACCAGAAAAGTGGACCAACTGTGATCCTCTGTTGAGTTTGTGTGTTTTGAACGTGTGTGTGTGAGAGTGAGGGTTGCCAAAGAGCAGCACCTGTATGTGTGTGTGTGTGTGTGTGTGTGTGTGTGTGTGTGTGAGCGATGGAGACAGAGAGAAAGAGAGAGAGAGAATGAAGGAGAAGCTGGATTTATCCTTTCGAGCCTGCAGACACATAGATGCACAAGGACACACTGCGCACACACACACACACACGGAGGAGGAGAGGAGGGGGAATCCAGTGACGTGACCTGGGTCTTACTGCTAAAATCCAATTGCACTTATTTCATTGGCTGACTGTGTGACTGTGATGGTGGAGGTGTGTCACAGCTATAGATATGCACTAGTGTGTGCGTGTTTGTGTTTGTGTGTGTGTGGATAATTGGGAGGAGGGGGGCATTTGAAGCATCTCACCCTGATTCACTTTGGCTTTGCTGTCTAAACTAATTATTCAGATCTTGATGCTTGATGGTTCTTTGTTATTTACTCACACCAAACACCTCATTCTTATTGCCAAAGCCCACTTTTGAACAGGCCCTAATTTGTTTTTGTTAAAGATTTAACAGGAAATAAAGATGATGGATGTGAGTGACAAATGGCGAATTACAGTAACAAGCAAGATAATTTTTTATTTTCTTACATCAAATCAGCATCCACAAAAACCAACATAAATTCATGCTCCACAAAGATCAATAAAACACAGGGCAAAGTAAAAAAGCAATAAATTAATTTCTCAACTGAACACTAGTCCAAAGACCAGATCAGCCTGTTCAGCAAAGCATAACACAAAGACCAGATACTAACTTCTACACATCGTTCGTCATACTGTAATAATTGTAATCAACTTCTAGTCTGGCTTTCATTGTCTGGATGAAAATGCTTTCAGCATCAAAATACAACGAATGTAAGAGAGAAAGAAAGAGAAAGATGAACACTATATCTCATCTTCATCATACACTATATATGATTTTATTCTTTATTTTTGTTAATGGTTTGTTTTCATGTCATTGTAGTATACTATGTTGTATAGTTATGTAATTATAGTAGTATAGTATAGTATAATGTACTGTATGTTGTATAGTGTAAGCAATTCTTTGTTATCTTTTCCCTCACATTCTGAAATAATACTATTATGGTCATGACATTAAAGCTAATTTGAATTTGAGAAAGGCAGAATGAGACAGTGCATGAGAGAAACAGAGAGACAAAGAAAAAGTAAAAGAGTGGTAGTATGTATCCTGTTAGTTGGAGAATTACTTCTGAAATGGTCAGAAACTTTCAAAAACGCCTCTCCTCTGTCCTGTTCTCCTCTCTTAACTCTCTGTTGTCTTTCTGTCTTCTGTCTCACATCATGATGCTCAGTGAGCGTGGTGACTCTACAGACTGAGGACACTGTGTCCTTTCCACAGAAACCCTCTGGAACAGACCTCAAGGACCACACATACAGACATGCCTGGACCTGACTACTGAGAGCTTATTCTGAATTACATGGAGGGTAAAACAGCTGTAGTACAGCACTGAAGCACTTAAACTCTATTATCTATGAGAGGTGCCGCCATGTAAGTGAAATACAATATCTGAAATGTTTTACCTATTTACACAACTTGAAATTGAGTTTATTAGTGTACATATAAATACAGCACAGTAGCATCATGCTACACAAAATATACAATACACATTTACCCTTTTCTATAATTTACCACAATATATTTTTTATTGTATATTAATTATATTGTGTGAAAGTAAATATGAATGCCAAATCCAAAATCTAAGGTTGTGGTTTTTTGCACAATGCACAGTGCAAACAGTAAAATGAAAAAATTCAATTTATCATTTAAATTCTTTTGATAAATAACTGAAATGAAATTTTGCTGTTGCTGCTGACACGTTGGTGTTGCCTTTGCACAAACATGCATGCACAGAAAACATCTGACATCTGGGATTATCATTGTGGAGAGAGTTGGCCTGCCACCTAGAGGTTAATCTTTGATGGTACATTTGACCTGTTTCCATTGGTCACCTGCTGTATCTAGCACGCCAGCTGAAGAGAATCAATAAAATATGAGCCACATGAAAACTGCTAAATTTGATATTTTTTAAAAATACATGAAGCACAAACTGTCCATGAATAACTGGTTTATTTAGAAAGGGATTACATGAAAAGTGCCAACCTTTCATTGCATAGTATCACAAAACAAGCTGAGCCATGTGGAGAGGCATTTCACTGATTTTAGCTTTAATTTTTGAACGTGTGCTGCTGTTAGAGCTTGTGTGCTGTTGAAATATCATAAAGAAAGTGTGTTTCCAAGCTTTCTAAAGCTGCAGTGTACCGTGATGAGGAGCAGAGGAAACTGCTCACAGTTGTTTCAGTCTACAGCTGCTGATGTGGTACAGTCCAGAATCTTCCACTGGACGGAGGAGAAGGGTAGTATCAAAATCATTGTACAATGTCATTCTTGTTGGGGAGCAGAGAGGAAATCAAAATAATATATTATAATATATTTATGAACACATTACACACTGCCCAATGTCTTTTAGGATTTTGGGATTATCTGTTTTATTGGAGCTATAATAAATCAATCATCGTCAGACTGTTGCTTGACATGAAAGATCAACAAAAAGGCTGACACAGTAGATCAGTGAGGTATTATGTGGAAAGATCAGCAAGACATTATCCTGCATGTGTCGCAGGAACATTTGTTATGTTTCATTACTCCATTTTGAACGGCCTTTCGTTACAGGCCAGTTCCCAACATTAAACACCAGAGGACACTGTCTCCCCATAAATGTAGGATGATAACCTCTATAAAAGATGGTTTATAGGATAGTTCCATCCACGTTATTAGCCAATAACTGAAGTCAAATAAAACCCATTAGAACCATAGCATAGGAGATTTTTAATTTTGTTATGAAATCAATGTATACTGAATCATTTTCAAAGGTCAAATGCAATTTAAACCATCACCTTATGGGCTGAAACCAAAGATGGATAGATGTAAAGTTTTTGGTAACAGTGAGACAGGATGTCAGCTGAACTCATATGATCATGACATGTGTTTGCTGAGTGTCATTGCTGCCCCCCCCACACACACACGCACTGTTCTCCTGGTTCCACCAACACTGTCCTTCTCCCAGTTTCCAGCAACTCCTCTGGGCTCCTGGGTCCTGTCAGAAAAGCTATTCTTCACAGAGCCCCACAGGTGCTAGCCAATGGTAGCCTGGGAAGAAGTTGCCACGTGATGGTGTGCAGCCAATGTCAGACGCCCACAACTGCACACTTCCTGGAGGGAAAGTACATTCAGAGAGCATGAATGTTTCTATTTTTAATCTCTCTGGCATAAAAACAGGAGCAAAGTAACCACTTTTGAAACAATGCCTTAATATAACACAGAGTATGTGTGTGGCTCTTCCAACACAATGAAGAGCTCAGGTAAACAAAAATGTACTTAGCATTGTCGGGCTTGAATGATTAATGGGATTTTAGAAGCAGCACAAATGCAGATTCACATTCACAATATACAAGCACATATACAGGCCTACATGTGTGCACATGCACTCAGGCATGCCTACATGTGCACGCGTGCACACATACACACACACACAAATGAACTCAGGAATATTCTCGCACTCATATGCATAGAATCTTACACACACATCCATGAATCTTGGTACATTGCTTTAATGCCAGTCGCTCCTTCAGGCTTGAGCCTCTTCCACTCTGCTCTTATCACTCCATTTCCTTAAATTGCTCTGCAGTCACCACGATGACATAGCGCTTGCCCTTCTATCTGAGTGCTGTCTGTCACCCAAAGGCCCCACCCCCTGACAGTGAATGAGACAAGAGCATAGGACTTATGATCGAATCATCAACAGAGCATTCAGTCATACAGCTGTTCGCAGCAGGAGTGGGTGATCATCCTGGAAGTAGGGGTCTGGGTTGGGTGAAGAGAAAAGGACTGAGAGAGATGTCAAGACACGGCCATGGCATAGAGACGGAATCAGTGGATAAGTGAGGTAATTAAAGCAGAGTGGGTAAAGGAACTATTTGAAGATGAGAGATGGAGAGCTTTAGATAAGCAGAGAGAAAAAGGAGAGACAACAAAGAGAGAGAGGAAGATTCAGAGAGAAGAGTGGAGTGTGCGAGCAGAGGTTAAGGCTGAGCGTGTGTTGTGGGCTCAGCAGTGAAGTTGACGATGCACTGGGAGAACAGCTGCGCTGCAGGGCTTTCAGGCTCCATCACTACTGCTCTCCTTCAAGCAGCTCCACCAACACACTCCCTCTCTCTCTCTCTCTCTCTCACACACACACACACACACACACACACACACACACACACACACACACACAAATGTACACACTGCTCTCATAAACATGCAAAAGCACTGATTGTTGCATCACTGCTTTTGCATCAGTGCCTTCTAACCAGGTTTTATTTGCCTGGCCAGGCCAGGAAACCAGACATCAAGTAGCACGTGCTAATATTCAAACTTGTTTCAAATATCCCAAACCTTCATTACCACTATAAGATTGGAATAAAAATCATTTCAGATACACAGCAAGTGAATATACAGAAATGCTGAATGAGACTGAGATTAGAAGAGAACAGCACTAGAAAGAAAATAGCAGTTTTGCAGTTTATGAGCACATGAGTGAAGCGCTCGCATAGATTTATTGCAATCTGATTTAGAAATAGCTGCAGAGAGAGAGGAAGGGAGAGGGTGAGGAGGAGGGTGAGGCCGAGGGATAAAGGACATAGAGTAAAAGCTAAGTGCATTCACAAAGAGATGGAAAAACACAACAGCTGTTTGCTGTAAATTGCATGTGTAAACTAAACACATTTTTATTGAGTCAACACATCATAATCCCTTTAGAGGTTGGCAAAACACAACATTTACACAGGACCGTCACCACAGCAGAGTTAAGAGCCAAAGACTTGCTTTGCGCAGAATTATATTTGTTTGATTTGCTTATGTACGGATTACAAACTTTTCAAGACAAAGCATCTTCACAGGGGCCGTTAACGCCAAAAAAAAAAAAGCTGGTACTGTGAAATCAGAAAAGTGTAGTCGAATGATTCAGGTTCAAAGTGAATCACCATATTTGAATAATGTTAAGTTTGGTTGGGAGAGTTTGGTGGCACAGAGTAGAGCAGCAGATCAAATCAGAGGTGGGGGCAGACTGCTGTACTGAGCCAAATGGCTTCCGTGGTCCCTGGGGGCCACTGCACCCTCTGTCTGTGTTTTTACTCCATTTTCAGTGAAAATGAACTGCATTGCGCTTTGCTACAGGGGACTACAGGCTGGGTTTGTGTGTGTTTGAAGGAGAAGAAGGAGAGACGCAGAGTTTGAACACCATCTCACAAAAAATTTAAAAAAACCACACACAGATACATGCACATCAGCTATTTCAGGTGAATGAACACTGAAACATGTAACTGTTATTTCCACCATCCTCACTACCATATGATGTTCTTTGTAGGGAAACCATCAGTACAGAGGAAACCAGGTCAAGAACAACAGGAGAAGAGAGCGAAAAAAAGAGAAAAAAAGAACATTTCTTAAGAGTGAGATTGAGGAAAGAAGCAGTAGTTATATGCTTCCTAATGAAATGCAAAAAATAGTTAGACATTTTGACTGCACTTATTTGCTTTCTTGTCGAGAGTTATGATTTGTGCACTAAATATGATGCTAGAGTCAGCAGGCTATTAGCTTAGGTTAGTATAAAGACTGGAGGAAGGGGGAAACAGCTAACCTGGATATCTCAGAAGGGGAAAATAATGTCTACCAGCACCTCTAGAGCTCACTAATTAACACCTTATACTATATCTTGTTTGTTTAATCCGTACAAAAACCGAAACGCAAAAAGAGCCAATTGTGGTTTTAAGGGGGGTTTTGTGCTAGAGCTTTTAGCCAGGCGCAGTGACTTCCTGGAGTCTTATTGTCACTGCACCTCACATGACGCATCAAAAAAAACATGCGTACGGATTAAATAAATGAGATATAATATGTTAATTAGTGAGCTTTATAGCAGAGGTGCGTATCGAGGCAAGTTGTTTCAAGTGTTTATGCTAAGCTAAGCTAACTGCCCACTGGCTCCAACTTCACCTTTACCGTACAGAAATGAGAGTGGTATCGATCTTTTCACCTAACTTTCCCAAAATGCCAAACTATTCCTTTAACACCAGAAGAACAAATGAGAGAGGAAATACAATGCTGGTGTCTTAGAAACTGGGGATTTCTTTTTATTCAATAAAAAAACAAATAAAAGATTTTATCATGATGCCTGTTTGCACTGTTTCTCTAAATACATATCTATTTCAGAGTGGACAAAATAACAGAAATACCTACAATGCAGAAGGCCTGAGGTTAATACAAATTTGGAGAAACTGATTATATTCAGTTTTGAATGAAGGTGGCACTTTTGAGGCTGTTGTTTAAAACAGTTAGTTGTATCAAATATTCTATTAATTGTCTTTCAGTCTGTAATTCCTTAATAAAGTATATTTCCTGAGGTGTGTCTTGTATTTACCCATCTTTACATTACATAACTAACAAGTGCCAATTCATATTTGATAAATAAATGGCCTCATAAGTACAAAATGTACAAAAAATGTGATCAAACCATTTTCTGCCATTTGAAACACGCATCCACACAATTACTAGCAACACACAGGCACACACACACGCACACACACACACACACACACACACACGCCACCTCATCCATAGGTGAATAATTCAAGATGATTCTAGAAGAAACCATTATCCTGGGCAGACAGGTAAGTTGATACGGTGCCTCCTCGCACAGTCGTTCTCCACCTTTCACCAAACGCTGCTGCAGTTCACTCACTGACCAGCCCGCCAGGAAAGAAGATGAGTGTTTTCTTGCTCTTTGTTGTCAGCTGGGACATGTAAGCGAAACACAGGCCTCGGCTCAGCTGTTCTACTCTGGCAGGTAGGAATTTCACAACACTGACAATAATATCTTAGTATTGATGAACTGTGGTCACTGCTATTTGAGCAAATTGCAACTAAAACATTTTATTGTATCGGATTCTGTTTTTACGCTGTACTATGAAAGCATTATGTGGAAAAGGAAATACTTCTTGGGCAAAACCATCAATTGAAATACTTTTATATTACAATGCAACCACAAAGCCAGTCTTGCTAAACAGTTGCTGTTTTACCAGTGCTGGTGTTACTAAAGGGGCTTGATACCAACGTAACAAGTGACTGAAAATAGAATCCAGAGAAGGTTTTTAAAGGGTCTTCTGTGGGTCATAGCGATCATTTGGTCATTAGTTTTTCATAAGGGTGGGATTCATGTGGAGCCGTATGACAGATGTACTGTTGCATTTGTCAGACTGCCCTTCAACTTACAAATGTTTTATGGAAGCACAATGTTAACAGTATTAGCTTAAGAGGGCATGTCTTTTACAAAACTAACACCAGAAAATAAATGACATAATTTGAGATCAGATGTTAATGAGTTTGACTGATCATTTACTCTTTTACAGATTTACAGATCTAACCAGTAATGCCAGCGACAATGTATTTTTTGCAGTGTCATATGGGAAGCATTCTCTAAAATTTAGTTAATAGAGATATTTTAATCTCTGTTAGACCCAAAGAGCAAAAGCTGAACAAAAGAAATTATTTCTGAACGTAAAAGCATCTAAAATTCACCTCTTACATCTCTTTTTTAGGATAAAATATAAAAGTAAATGTAGAGCGTTGTCCAGAATCTGCTTGCTTACAAAGAACAGCTGTAACGGGAGAGAGGTATGTGTGTTACGACTAGATCAGGCAGGGTGGTGTTGACTTACTTTCTCATCACAAACACTTGCACTGGAGGCAAATGGGAAATGTAGTTCAAAAGGGAGCAATTTGAATGAGGGCAACATATTGTCAGAGGAAAGGACACATTTTCACTGACTTTGGCAGGAGAGACATAAATACCATTATAGCAGTAATTAGTCTTTTAATGGCTACCTCGGTTGAATGACATGTGACATGTGAGCGGAGTGATAAATAGAAACCCTGTTGTGGTTGGGAGATGAGGCATTACATATCGCTCTGACCAGGAAGTATTCCTCTCCAATCGCCAGCAAGGACTGACCGCCACAATCTCCCAGTCCTGCTATTTTAGAGCAGACAATGCAAAGACCTACCATACTCTGATGGCTGGGGCCATGACAGGGCCCTTTTATATTTACATCTCATAAGTTAAATAGGCTTATGACTGGTGGTGTTCATAGAACTAGGGGGACAATACATAACCTGCGTGTATAACCGTTTTGGAGCCACTGCAGGCCTATGGGGCATTCTCTGAAGATTATGAATATGATAACCAATAATTAATTATAACTTAATCAATGATGATTCAACATATCTTCAACAGCACTCCAATGTCTGCCATATCCTATGTTAAATGTTGTATAATTTGAGTATGGTCATCAAAATGGGTCTGGGAATTTGGGGAGCAGCAATTATTTTTATTTGCATGTAGTGCAAATTTCTTGAGAGATTCAACCTATTAAACAAGAGCTTGAGCGTCAGGAGTGGCGTTGCTCTCCTGCTAGATTTGATCTTGTCTTTAATGACGAGGACTTCAGCCACATTTGGTACCACATTCTAATAAGGCATCCTTTACAAAGGGCTTACAAAGGGTTGTGGGAAAACCATGAGAAGATATTAATGGATTACCAACATAACTGCACTATAACTGCATTATTAAGGCTACAAATAGAAAAACAGCTGCCAATGGGATTATTCACAACTTGGCAACCCCAACATTTGTTCTTATTAATGACCCATATTTATCTATAAAGCATTTGTAACTGATTTATTATAACAAAGCCATTAGCTAGAATTCATGAACCCTTTATAGAGGGTACCTTATTAGAAAGTGGTGCCCAGTATATTTAATAAGATAAGTTGCTAAGCCTGTGTTTGACTATTTCCCATCTTTAGTAGGCCTTCCACAACTGTAAAAAAAATACAGGTTCACACTGACTTGAGTCCACTCCGTAGTAATCTTACAGTGACCTTCACGTGATCAGTGGATGCTGCATGTGACACCCTGTTTGAAAGGTGTCACATTTTATTGGGAGCACGAGCAGGTAACATTGTGGGGACGCGCCACAGCACCTGTGTGATGTGAGCAGGGTCTGGTGCAGCAGCAGGAGAGTCGGGGCCAGAAGGAGGGCAGCTCGCTCTCTGATGTGCACTCGTTTCACTGTTCACTGGCGCCGTGACGATAAGCAGGCAGCGGACGAGGATGCTCTGTTGTCTGGTGCGCACTCTCCTGTCTCCAGCTCTCCACGATCACCATGGAAGAGCTTAATTAATGCACAGGCTTTATGTGTCCCTCCTGCTCCCGGAGCCGATGAATTTTAGACCGCCGTTTGAGGCCGGACCTGCGTTTTTCGCCCTCCGAAGCACTGGACCCGTGTTACCGAGCGGGGAGGACCGCGGCTGAATTATAAAGTCTTCAGAAAAGGTACAGCACGGTGCGGTTTCTGCTCCACAAACTGAAGTTAGCCTCTTAGCATAGCTGCGTTTTCCCCTGCATGCAGGCAATGATGATGCTTGTTTTCCCTTTATTGTCAGAGGACAGCAGTTATTAATGGCCACTTTCCTCTCGACGCTGTCATGTTTTGTGGATTCAGAGGAGGAGATTCGTAGCCTTGTCATGAAACATCACATTTAAATACATTTTTATAGAGCACGGTCAGGTCCTTTTCTACAAGCCGGGCTCTGGTCATGTGGACTGTCTGTCCACTACATTAGCCCAGAGTGTGGGAGCATCACTGATTGAGGTTTGTTGTAATAACGTTGCCAGCTGTTTCTGCTGAGCAGCGAGGACCATCTGACGGCTGTGCGCTGCTCAATTTTCACTATAAGCGCCCGGAGTCAGGCTGTCATTTCACATCGTTTTTTTTTGGGGGGGGGGCGGATTTCACCATATCCTACCTTGGTGGTGTCCAAGGAGAAATGTGAGGACTCTTGATGATGGTTATTTTGTCACGAATCGCTCATGGAAATGTCACTGTTCATTTTCATCACGGGTGCACGGTCGACGCAGTCGATGCAACAGTGAAATTAATATTCCAAAAATAAGCGCATTTGATACGCATTGTTCACATATTGAGCTTGCACTAGCCTCGGCTACGTGAAGGCAGCATCGTAGCACAAAGGAGATGTGCAGAGCTGGCAGCTTGAATTCACCACAAGATGTGCAGTCTTGCATCACAATAACACTCGCATCACATTTTTCTATGCAATATGAAGATTCATTCTTCTTGGAGCATCACTGCAATGTGACCTTTTCTGTTTCTTTCTCTGCGGGGGCCTGCTCGCAGTTCAAGGACTTACACAGCTGATGTGACCAAGTGATGCCTGAGAGTGGCAGCTCTGAATTTGCAGCTTAATTTGTGTGCGTGTGTGTGTGTGTGTGTTTTGGCTTGAGCTGCATGTCATCTGCCTTCATATTTTTCCTCATAGAATAGGCTATGTTCAGGTTCAGGAAATGTTGGATTGTTTGGGCTCTTGATGGCAACATCAGAGCCAGGCCAACCTGCCATGTTTCAGCTGCACATTTCATTGTGTTTACAGTTAGAGGCACCATACACCAAGATACATTGTGCACTTCAATAAGCTGTCCAAGACTTATTGCCTTTATTCAATAATTGATTTAATGTCCTCCCTCTCATAATGTCAATTATGTCTAAGCTTAAGTAAAACATTCTTATATGGTCTAAAACGTTAATTTTAGGACAATATGTGCTGTATATACCAATATGGATTAACCCTACACCTTTACTCCCATTGCCTTTGAGCCCATTTGGAGCGCCTACTGTACCTTTTCATTGCACCTCTGCAGCACAATAGATCGCTGGGAAAGACATATTTTGAAAGCCAACAGAAAAACATACATGTTTTAAGACACTGGGAACATCTCAGGTCCTCAGGAAGCCTATTCAAGCATCTAGAGGCATAAAAACTAAAGGCAGCTTCGCCAGACATTTAATTGACTTGAGAATGATTGAGAATATCAGAATTAGATGACCTGAGAGGTCTGAGTAGCTTTTAAGCAGGTGATGATGGGGCAAGGATTTACAGACCTTTAAGTCTATTCTAGCGCTGTGTATTGATTTGAGGACAGATGTAATGTGCTTTGCGTTCGCTGCTTAAAGGTAATATCAATTATTTCTTTAATTGTTAGAAAAAGTGTAAAATGTACTGATGCCTTCTCTTCTCACGTTTTTCTCATTCTCAGAGGCAAATTATGCCAGCAGCACCAGAGTCGCTCCCCCTGGTGACGTGCCAGCTCATTGGTCAGACTACTCTGCCCTTCTCTAGCCTCCCTGTCTACCCTGGCAGATCCATGCTGCTGGATGCTCCTCACAGAGCCACGCCCGCACCATGAGCGCCAACGGGCCAGCCCCAGACCCAGCCCCCGCGGCCCCAGAGGCCCCTTCTGCCTCAACCCCTGCCCCTGCTGCGGCCCCAGCCCCTGCAGCACCACCCGCTCCTCCTGCCCTGCCTGCCCCAGCGTCCACCACCATCCCGGTGGGTGCGTTGGCACAGAAGAAGCGGCAGCAGTATGCCAAAAGCAAGAAACAGGGCAGTAACGCCAACAGCAGGCCACCGAGGGCTCTGTTCTGCCTCAACCTCAACAACCCCATACGCAGGGCCTGCATCAGCCTGGTGGAGTGGAAGTATCCTTTGCAGTGGCTTCATGTGGTGGTGGGTGCATGTCTGAGTGGTGAGATTTGACCAAAGATCTTTACTTGTTCACAGAGCTGAAAAAAAATGTGTTGATTAATCAATTTGAAAAGATCAACAGAAAATTAATCGGCAACTATTGTGATAATCAATGAAAATTTTACTCATACTTACTTAATTTTACTTTTTTGTTGTTTTTATACCAGTGTAAATTAAATATCTTCGGGTTTTGGATTATTGGTCAGACAAGACATTTGAAGACGTCACCTTGGGCACTGAGAAACTCTGATGGACATTTTTCACAATTTTCTGACCTTAATAGATCAAATGATTAATGGATTAGTTGAGAAAATAATAGCCACATTAATCAATAATGAGAATGAGTTAGTCATTAGTTGCAGCCCTACTTGTTCACAGCTCCTGTGTGTATACCTTTGTTGGATCTTAGTTATGGCAATTATTCGTGACTGGCACATCAGGTGATTTCATATAGTGCTTTTTAAAGTAAGTATCAGACTCAGGCTACTTAAAGGTGACAATGAAAAAGAGAAAATAGACATAATTTGTCTTGGTTTAGACCATGCCTGCCTGCTTTTGATGACTGATGATGTAATAGATGCAAGCTGAAGCATGATGTAAAGTGTTTTCAAGAACCAATATATTGTATAGATATATATAGATGAGCACACGGTAGTTGATACTCTTTGAATCTTTATCCTGGGTCCCAGTTAGAAAATGATGTTAAATTGAGGTGCAGAAAAGCGTTTCTCGCACAAAAGATGAAGTAAAAGTCACTTAATCCTAAAATACTGGCGGGGTACCGTATGTAGATACAGGGACTCTGGTACAACACAGCT
The DNA here is from genome assembly GCA_002120245.1 of Maccullochella peelii. Lineage (NCBI taxonomy): Eukaryota > Metazoa > Chordata > Actinopteri > Centrarchiformes > Percichthyidae > Maccullochella > Maccullochella peelii. The sequence continues at coordinate 2,592 of LKNJ01003268.1, read as the reverse complement.
GTGTGACAGTCTGGTGGGTTTGTTGCTTAAGCAGATGCTGTCATCACACAATAACCATCAGATGTTATAAAGGAGATTGCCTAAAGTGAATCACAAAGATACATTTCATAATCCACCTTTGTGTGTTTGTTGAAAAAAAAAAAAGCCAATGGGGATTTACTACCAGTACAATGTGTGAAATGCAGCTGTGGTTGTATCAGGATTCCCATGTTGTTCTGCATGGACTGCATGCAACAGTGTGTTTGTTTCAGACAGTTGCGAATCTGATCCAATCGACTTGTCAGTAATCAGAAGAGAGTGAAGAATGAACTGAATGATGTTTGTTTTAGTTTCTGCTTTATCACATTTTACAGTATAAATTATTTAAAGTAATGCTACAGTCACTGTGTCAAATGTTACTGTAACGTAGAATGTAGTTGGTTGTTTTAGTGAAACAATCTCCAGCCCTGACATTGTGCATCCGTTAAACATTTACTTGTTTTCAGTATTTTACAAGATATTGTTCTTTAATTCATTAATCAAATTTAGGATGGCAGTTGTCTCTTCAGTAGTTTAGCTTTTGAGTAACATTCTGGTGAATCTGCAGACTGAGATTTAGTTTGGGAAATCTGGATTCAAGATGTGATCCTGACTATAAGTGAAGAGGCAATGATAACATCAGTGTAATAAAATAAAAAAACAGGTCAACCAAGGGGTGACTAGGCCTTTTCAGACTGTTTCACTCTGATACTTTTTAGCGATCTAAAGAACCAAAATTATCTAGTAAGGAACAGATACATTTTTTTCTGCTTTCATAGCTTATTAATCATATTGTGACCCCTTAAATGTATCCTGTGAACCCTTAACGGGGTCCAAACCACCAGGTTGGGAACCACTGATCTAGTTTACAATAAAATAAAAACCAATTACATAGGTTAAATAGCAGATAAGTTATACCAAAGATAACACACACACAAGCAGACAGATCCTGTATGGCTTTGTTTAAAACTCATTGAAAAAGACTCAGGATCAGGGACCTCTGATGTCTCAGTTTTCATGTCTAACTTATTTAGTTCTGTGAATAGTTTACAAGTTACAAATAGTGCAGAAGTTACAAATGTCACAGCAGGGGATTTGACAAGTAATTTTTATCCATGTTATTTATTATTTCTTCTTGCTATGTTACATCATTTTCCTCTGTGTTTTCCTTAACTTCTTTTCTCAGGCCATTTGATATCTTTATATTAATTGCTATTTTTGCCAACTGTATGGCCTTAGCTGTTTATGTCCCCTTCCCTGAAGATGATTCCAACTCCACAAACCATGACCTGGTGAGTAGTCTGTATATTTCATTATAATCCATTTATTCATTTGGTGCTTGTTGGTGCTACTACGTACACTCAGTAGTTGCAGTCAAAGACAGACTGGTATTGCTCTGAATAGTTTTTATATGGACTCTTTGAGTTCGCATCGTCTAAACCTTTTACTGTCTGGCTTGAATTAAGGGTTGTTATCTGTAAATGAATGAATTCTTTGTTAGGAATATGAAGATTTTGTGCTATGTTTGTGATAAGGAGAAAAAGAGCAAAAAGAGATTATCTCCTCTAGTGCCTGTTGTGGACTTCTTGTTTGTTGTTGCTTCATAATCCTCTTTCAGTTGACAAAGTTTGATTGTATCGGTCTCTCGAGATGAAGATATGGTCAGAGATTTTGCAGATGTTGCATACAGATTGTGTATTGCTTTATAATGCAGATTTGAAGTATGTGCTGTGCCTACACAGAGAAACACTTTGACAACTATCCTCATTGGTGCTTTATCATGTCATAGTTTCCCTGTACAGAGGTTTTATTCTGCTTTCTATTTTTAGAATTTATCGTCATTGCACCACTCTGTGCACCTTGTGCATTTATGTCTGCGTGATGAATTATGGGTGATGTAGTGTTGTAAGCATTGTTCCACAGCTGAGGATGAGTACACTCGCCAAAAACCAGACAAACACGCAGAACGTGACCCTTACATGAGCAGAATTTAGCTGTAGTGTTCAATGATTCATGAGCAGCTTACACAGTGTGTCTACAGACATTTGAATGTTCTTGAAAGCTTCGTCTGAGAGCAGGAACATGTTAGAGAAAGGTTACCAGCCTGCTGTAAAAGACCGACGGGAGTGTTTTCAGTCTGTTACTCTGCTGAACCCGCTGCGCAAGATAAGCTACAGCTTTGGTTAAAAGTGTGTCTGGTCTACTTTAGAGAAGTAAGGTGTACTGCTTCTCAGTTTGACCTCCTGGAGGGTGACCTCGGGGTGTTTGTTTACACAGCGGTGGTGCATCAGAGGAAAGTGGGCCATCTGGGACATTACAGCGTCTGATACAGTGTTACAGTACACACAGTACAGTATGTTGTCAGGGTTAGTTTGGAAGTGAAGTTTGAAAGAGTTGAGTTGTCCTAATAATGAGAACTGGAAGATAATGTGCCCACTTACATAAGACATATGGAACAAGAATCTGTAAAAATGTTGGTTGGACTCTGAAGATAGCATTGCTAAAAAAATTAACATTTTGCTCCCCTAATGTGAATATAAATACGGCAATAATAGAGTTTAAAGACTATTCTAA